>JAJIZL010027522.1:24096-60409 GCA_023969395.1 Amblyomma maculatum | reverse complement strand
ATATTCGTAAGTGGAAATGAGTCAATGTGCTTAGTTATGAGTGGCAATGACTAAATGACTAAAAACGACTCAGCATGACTACGTAACCAGCAGTATGTTAAACGACAACATGTAATATTCGCAACTAACTGGAAATGAGTCAATGTGCTTAGTTATGAGTGGCAATGACTAAATGACTAGAAATGACTCAGCATGACTACGTAATGAGCAGTATGTTAAACGACAACTTGTAATATTCGCAACTAACTGGGAATGAGTCAATGTGCTTAGTTATGAGTGGCAATGACTAAATGACTAGAAACCACTCAGCATGACTACGGAGTGACCATTGTGTCAAACGACGACTTTCAATGAACGCAACTGACAAAAAATGAGCAGATATGCTTAGGAGAACAAGTTGGTCCGAGGAGGCCAGGTGAACAATCAGAGATCTGCCAATTACAGGAGAGAAACGGCAGGCTTTGGCCGTTCTCCTTTTAAAAGATATATAAAGGACTCGCTAGCCGGTTATGTGATTGTTGGAAAATCATTCTAGTAATTTTCCATGTACAACGTGCTTTCCTAAATTGCACAACCGGTGCAAGGAATTCATTTCAAAACTCGTAGTACTGCTAGCTCCACAACCTGCAGAACCAATGCAAGGAAAAACTAAAAACGGCTCTGCTGCTACAAATGTCTAAGAATGACAAGAGAAAGCATCTGAGCAACTGAAAAAAAAAATTATTTTTCAGCAAGAGCGATCTAATAGTTGAAGTACGTAGGCAACGCAGTGTTTTTTTTTTTTGCAAGATTGCAAGGCGCCAGGTAAATTCCTAGACTGGACCGATGTCATTTGCTACTTTGGTTATTCGATTCTTGGAGCAGGGACACTTGTGCGCGCGAATGCACTACTTTTGGGTATGAAAAACAGCGAATACGTCTTCATACCAGTGTGAAAGCTCAGAGATTTCGACGTAAAGCTACATCACATACGAATACTTCAATGAATAGCAAATCAAACATACAGCGGCACATAGTCTCCTATCGATTTCAGTTATATAAGGTGGGGCTAAAAGACGTCCTTCAGGCTTAAAACACGAATACATTTGGAAAATCGCTGAATTATCGACTATCGATTTCTGAATTTCACCCACTGCCTCCGTATACTTGGGTAGCTATAGCCATTTAGTTAGTTAGTTAGTTATATAGAGTTTTATGGCACATAAGCAACTGTGGCTATAGCCATTTAGGTTTCTCGTAATACAATAAAGACGGAGCGAGGTTGACTTTGGTGATGACGTCCGTGGTAAAATAGCAGGCATTGTAAACCCATTCGCAGCTTTGATTTCTCGCCGAATTTCTTACTCCTGAGATCCTAAAACAGGTACACTTTTTTCCACTGACAATCTACGTGCTGTCGAAGCTGGTTGCAGTCGGTTGTCAATCTCAAGGCAAGATGAAGTCACATAATTTGCGCTCTCACCTAATAATTTCGAGGCTGTTAGTGTACTTTCGCACCGCTTGACAATTCGTTGTGGCCAGCTCAGCAGCTGTCGAATGAAAGAGCCGCCATCTAGTTTTGGTTCATAGAGCTGGAGAATTGCAGCTTGACCTCAAATGACATACGCATTAGCCCTCGCTACTTACGTAAACAACCCCATGAAATGAATTCTGTCTATCAAACACCGGTGGTATCTTGAGCACAACGAAACATATGAAAGAGTAATGCAATAGTTTTGGTGTGTACCTCTTCTATCGAGAAATTGTTCAAGTTTGTGTCATCCGTTCAGTTGTCCGGTTTCCATCGGTTCATCTGAAGTAAATATGGACCAAGTGTCGCTCATACTTGCAAATACCTGAGAAAATAATTCGCTGACAATCTGATAATTTAGAACCATCAATAAGCGGCTATTGTAGCCTGGACGTGAGAAAGGGAACAGAAAAGGGTGTATTTGTGCGGCAGAAATATGGGCATATTTCAGTAATATACATTAATGGCACTGCGTTACCGCCGCCGCATTTGCAGATGTATCTCGAGCAGGCGGGAAGCAGACGACACGCTTGAGCGCTTCAGCTGCGTCTGCAAACTCCTTGCTTCAGACGCGTCAGCAGACACGGTGGCTTTCATGTCCGTACAAAAGTGTGTTTAAGAAACTCAAATACAGTTTTGTTTTCTTTTGCGTTGCAGAAAGAAAATGGTAGGTGGAATTTAAAATTTGGGCTTTAATAATCCAAACCAGACTGCGGAGGGTGCTGCTTTTGTTTTGAGATTGGCTGGCACCAGATGGCCAACTGTTTGGGCCAACTCATCAGCATGGCACACCAGCCCAGTTTTCTGTCTCTATTTAAGAACGTTGGTACGAGACACTGTCTAGCTAAAACAAGACCGGTGGTGGAGTTTCACAGCCCCTTAAAACAATCATTTATATTAGATCATTAATGAGGGCTGTTTGTCAAGTTTACATAATGAAATGCTTGAAAATTATAGTGCTAACTGGAAATATTGTTTGTGTGGTGTAGACCGTTATCTAGCATATAATATGCGCATAAGAAAAATTATCGGGTTGTACATGTTAGCTTTCCTTAAAGTAAGAAGCTTTTCATCTGCATTACTAGAAAGTAACCTCTGTATTTATACAAATTATATTCTTCTAAGCAATGCTAAGTTTCAAATAGACCGCATAAAATATAGTGATCATCAAGGCTCCATACTGGTCCCTATGTTCATTCATCTCCACATGAGTGGCATTGTATCCTTACCAGGCACACCAGAAATCATCCTGTATGTAAATGACACTAGCGTCTACTCCGAACTTATCGACTGGAGTTGCTACTGTAAATTTATGACTGAATAATTTGTCAGAATAGCTTGCAGCCAGTCAACTAGCATTGAAGTTAATACAATCAAATACAGTGCATTCTCTTCAAGCAACATACTAGTTCATATGAAAAATTCGATAAATTTTCTGTTAGGGAAGCAACTATATTTAATGTCGAAGTTTACGACATCTTTACTGTACACCGATTATTAAGCGCATAAAGCGTACCATACCGTACTGTATTACAATGCTGAACCGTTGTTATACATTGTACCATTGCCGCTAAGGCACCAGTTTTATTCTAATGTAGTCCAATCTGGGCCTGCAATATTTTCTGCTTGTCTGGTGAATCAATGGGAAAATATAATCTAAAAATCCTTTCGTTATTGCGGAAGAAATCAATTCGCTCTAGAGAAAATTTATCTTGATATGGGGGGGGGGTCTCTACACCTGCGTACATCAGACACAACCGAATATCGGTGCAAACATTTTAAGCGAACGACTTTCTCAGCTAGAATTTTTTAAGCACAGCCAGTATGCAACATTTTTTCCTAAACATATTGCCGAACTAACACAATGTGAGTTTGAGAAGCACCAAGAATTCATCAGAATTCAAGGAATAGGATAAACTATCGTATGCAGTTGTTGAACAGCAAAATTTCAAGCCTTTAGGTCTACGATTATGAGTTGTCGTACGTCATGCACCCAACTAGCAAAGTTTGCTCTGAAATGGGGCCTCTACTGGCCCCATTGGTGGCAAGCAATACGAGCCGCAGATGGATTTTCAACTCATGCCAGAGGTGCTCCGCGTGGGCTTTCAAATTTTGCCACAATCGGTCCCAATTTTTACCAACGCGGGCAGCCAAACTAGGGCTGCCCGGATTGAGCCCAGATAGACGAAAGTAGGTAGCATACCAAAATCAGAAATCGCCAACTAATTAGGGCAAGACGTGCACCCGTCTAATATGGTCTGGCCCACTTGTTGCCCTAAGTAGATCGAAGCTGGCAGTTTTTTGGGCTGCCCAAGTCACATTAAACATCAAGTGTGAAATATTGCGATCTATTTACCTTGTATTCTTTGCTTATTAATATAATAGAAATGCATTTACAACACTCGAATAATGTTGTCGTTTACTGCACCCTAAAGATTGCTTTGAAAGTTCATTTCGGCGCTCCGTATCGACTAATAATGCCGCAGAGAATATTAGGAGGCAGTGTATTGCATACTCGTGATGTATAACCGTTACTTCTGTACATATTCTGCCAAACTGCATAATTGAAATAGTTGCCGGAGTGAAAAAGATATAATCTTTAATAACGGCATATATAGGCTTAGAAGAGTTGTGAGAAACCTTTAGAAGAGGCCATTACCGTCGCCTATGTTATACACAACGTAATGACACCCAGAACGGATGGATGGAGAAGTTGTTTTGGGGTTCACTGGGACATTTCATGAGCAGCCCCACTTGGCTTCAGCTTATTTCTACCTCATAGAACCTGAAAATGGTTTGCATTTGCCATCAATTACCCCAGATAAAGCTGTGTGGGCAGGGTGGGGTATGCCCGCTTTGCAGCCCAGCCACAACCCATGCGGGACCTAATGGACTTAGTGCGGTAGCCCCATTTGGGTTAGCCCATCTTCAATCTGCTTGAGAACCACATTTGCAGCGCGTATGCCATGAAAAGGCCCGCAAGTAACCGAAGTTGGCAGAAGCGGATACGGCCACTTTCCGGCCCCGCCAGTGTTCATGCGGAAATTATCGGGATTTTTGTTGGGCTGCCTCATTTGGGTCACCTCATGAGTTTTCTGCACAAAACGCACAGTCCCGCCCAACCTTTTCTCGACTACCCCTCCAGGGAGTCCCGTATTCAACGCCCGGGAATGCCCGATTTTGCCCCGCCACTGACAATGTGGGCCTATTCGGCTTTGAGTGGGCATTCAGGTTGGGACATGCTTTTCTACATCAAGGTCAAATGTGCTTTGTATCTGCAAGAAAATTCCCCACGAGGGATTTTTGAAGGCTAGATGAGGCAAGATGCGGTCAGTTATCCTTTGAACGCTTATATTTATACCCACATGGAAAAGACAACACCAAGTCATTGGTATTTGCAGTTTGATCCCAAAAGGGGGCCCTCGTGGTTTTTTTTTAGGTTGCAGCAGCCCAATTTGCCTGTATGAGCCCCAAAGGACCCCTTATTCTGTGCTACTTGGGAAAAATCTTCCCTTTTTTTTTTGCTTCTTTCAAGATGGCGATAATTTACTTTGTAGGGAATGCATATTTATGTTTCTATTTGTGCTAATTTCTTGTGATAGATCCAGGGGTGATGTGGTTTTTTATATTTACAGTAAATATCTGCACGTATATTTCTTCTGTTTTCTGGTGCTCGTACTGTTCTCATTTTATTGTGCTTCCTCCGTAATTAAGGTGGAATGATTGTTTAAACCAGAAACATCTTTAGTAGAAACATTTAAATTGGGACCTCAATGCTGGGTTTAGGGCCTGATAAGGTGGAATGATTTTCGTCTTTGCCCTCTATCCTAAACCACCCTGCTGTCCATCATTTCGTGAATATTAATACGGCACAATAGAAATTACGCTAATTTCGAGCATGGGGATTGTATAACATTTATGTCCTTTGGCCTGTAATATAGAGCTGCCACCATGACCCTAATTGAACTTGCTTTCTTGGCCTCGCCTGTCAAACACCTTGACATGAAAGCTCGAGTGGCATGTACAAGTGCATAATATTATTTTGTGTCACTTTCGCATGCATAATTCCTTGAATACATTTTTTCATCTGCCAAAAGCAATGATGATACCCATATATTTGCGCTATGTCTTCACAGTGTAATGTATTCTTACAGATGAAGAGAAAAGAGCTGCAGAAAAAGTTAAGCTCTATGTGCTTGAAATGCTAAACTCTCTTGGAATTACTGAATGGCCTTTACACAATAAAAACTCCGAAACGGCACTTCAAAATATTTTGAAAGAAACAGGTCTGAGACCAGTGGCCTCAATGAGAATTGTTTCTGACGTGGAGCACAGCAGACATGCATTGAAGGTAACAAACATAATGGTTTTTTATGTATTCCATAAGTAGGCACCAAAAGTTTACTTAGTGTTCGCGACATGGTAGGAGTAATGTTGCCCTAAGATCTCAGTATCGCAGCATCAAGCAAAATAAAAACATCACAAAGCTGCGAACAGCCCTCTTTTAATTTATTCTCTATTAATTGCATTCCCCAATCAAAACTCGTAATCACATTATTTCTTATATTACCTTTCTTGTTCACGTCAAATATTTTTCTTATTATCATCACCAAAATATTCGAAAAAGCACGGCAATAAATTAAAATAATGCATTATTCGAGATGAAATCTGTAAGCATTACAAAAGAATCAATTAACCGTTATTACAGTGGTAAATAACAGCCTAATATTACATTAGGGTGCCTAATATTAATATTAAGGTGCAGCGGTGGTGTAGCGGTAGAACATCCGCCTCGCATGCAAAAGGACCGGGGCTCAAATCCCGGTGCCGCGCAATTCTCCACCGGATGAAAAAAAGAAAAAAAAAATCTGCGTGTCGATGGAATTGCATACACAGGTTTGGGGTGCGACCTGATGCCGGTGAGCACCTCCGGCAACGCACTCCCTCACCAGAACAGGAGTTGGCCACCCTGGTGCAGTAATTAGCCGCAAGCTCCTATGATAAGCTCCGTAAAACCCCGGCCCTCAGTCACCAGCGGCTGCGGAACAACTGACCACGGCGGCGGTCAGACCTGTGACGCAGCAGGGGGTGCTAAGAAAGCCTATCTCCGCTGGACAGGTCGCCATTGGAAACTGATCCTGGCAACGTTTAATGCTAGCACCCTAGCCAGTGAAGCTAGTTTAGCAGTGGTGTTAGAGGAACTAGAGGGCATGAAATGGGATGTCATAGGGCTTAGTGAGGTTAGGAGGCCGATTGGGGCATATACTGCACTGAAGGATGGGCTTGTACTGTGTTATTGAGGTTTACCAGAGAAGCGACAACTAGGAGTAGGTTTCCTTGTCCATAAGTATATAGCGGGTAATATAGATAAATTCTATAGTATTAATTAGAGGGTTGCAGGCATCGTTATTAGGCTTAATAAGTGGTATAAACTGAAGGTTGTACAGGCCTATGCACCAACATGTAGTTATGATGACCAGGCAGTAGATGCAGATGTAGAATCGGCAATGCGAAAAGTAAAGACGCAGTATACTGTACTAATCGGTGACTTCAATGCCAAGGTAGGGAAAAAACAGGCAGGTAGTAAGGCAGTAGGTGACTATGGCATTGGTTCTAGGAATAGCAGGGGGGAGGTACTAGTTGAGTTTGCAGAGCGCAATAACTTACGAATCATGAATACCTTCTTCAGCAAACGGAAGAACCGGAAATGAACATGGAAAAGTCCTAACGGAGAGACTAAAAATGAAATCGACTTCATAATGTGTTCAACCCCCGCCATTATGCAAGATGTACAGGTAATCGGGAAAGTGCGATGCAGTGACCACAGGATGGTCAGGTCCCGACTTAGCCTAAATCTGAAGAAGGAACGCAACAGATTAGTAGGAAAGAAACCCATCAACGAATTAGCGGTGAGGGGGAGGGCAGAAGAGTTCAGGATCTCGTTACAGAATAGGTATTCAGCTATAACTGAGAATGGCGACATCACCCTAGAGGCAAAGAACAATAATTTCAGAGATATCATTACTGAATATTACATGTAATGTGGCCCTCCAAATTTGACAAATTTGAAATTACACGGCTCATTCCTCAACCGCCACTGACACCACAAGGTGGCTATTCAGTGCCTACAAATACTATGCAGAGAAAACAGACTTCGCAGAATCCTGCTCCTCATATCGAAAAAGTAAGAGCCAGATTCAAGGCTTAGTATGAGATGATGTGAACTTAGAGGCCTAGAACAGCGCTCTATTTCACAAGAAATATAATTGTAAGTAGGTAACAAACATTTTTATATACGTTTATAAAATGAGGCTAGGAAGTACATAAGTAATAATCATTAGTGAATTTCCAGTCACGGCAACCCATATTCGAAGCTGTGGAACATATGGCATTTACTTTACGTTACTGCTGAGAGTAATATATGTCGGTGCGTCATACACAGCAAAATAAATTACCTGCTGAACAAGAGGGTACGATAATGAATAGAGCATCCACCCTTACGAATTCAGCCATATAATAAGAAATATTTATTTTCACAACCCCGAACCTTTAATTTATTGTTCGGTAGTGTATTTCGCTACAGTAGATCTCGCTACAGAATAGGTATTCAGCTCTAACTGAGGATGGCGACATTACCCTAGAGGCAAGGAACAATAATTTCAGAGATATCATTACTGAGTGCGCGGTAGAAGTGGGCGATAGGATAGTTAGAGAGGATACCGGTAAGCTGTCGAAAGAGACGAAAGGTTTGATTAAGAAACGCCAGAGTATGAAAGCTTCCAATCCAACAGACCAGATCAAATTGGCCGAGATATCAAAGCTAATCAATAAGCGCAAGGTGGCCGATATAAGGAAGTATAACATGGAGAAAATTGAGCATGCTGTAAAGAACGGGGGAAGCCTTAAAGCGGTAAAGAAGAAATTGGGCATAGGCAAAAACCAGATGTATGCGATAAAGGGCAAGGTGGGCAACGTCATCACTAATATGGACAAGATAGTCAAAGTAGCCGAGGAGTTCTATACAGATCTCTACAGTAGCCAAAGTAGTCAGGACCGTAATGAGATTGGCGGTAGGGAAAAACAGCCAGACGTTCCACCAGTGACGAAGGACGAGGTCAAGAAAGCACTAGAAACTATGAGAAAGGGGAAATCAGCTGGAGAGGATCAGATAACTACATATTTGCTGAAGGACGGGGGGATATCGTGCTAGGAAAACTGGCCACCCTGTATACGCAGTGCCTGGTGTCATCGACGGTACCGGAACCATGGAAGAATGCAAACATTATCCTCATTCACAAGAAAGGAGACTCTAAGGACCTTAAAAATTACAGACCTATCAGCTTACTGTCTGTTACGTGTAAGGTATTTACTAAGGTAATCGCCAATAGAATCAGGACAACCTTAGACTGCAATCAAGCAAAGGATCAAGCAGGGTTTCGGAAACGGTACTCTACTATCTATCATATCCATACCATCAATCAGGTGATAGAAAAATGCTCGGAATATAACCAGCCCTTATACATAGCATTCATTGATTACGAAAAAAGCATTTGACTCAGTTGAAACCTCGGCGGTGATGCAGGCATTGCGAAATCAGGGGGTAGACGAGCCGTACGTGAAAGTGCTGGAAGATATATATAGTTGCTGCACAGCAACCATAGTTCTGCATAAAGAAAGTAACAAAATTCCCATAAAGAAAGGTGTTAGGCAAGGAGACACAGTCTCCCCAGTACTATTCACAGCTTGTTCAGAGGAAGTATTCAGAGACTTGGAATGGGAGCAGTTAGGGATAAGGGCAGATGGAGAATGCCTCAGTAATCTGCGATTTGCTGATGACATTGCGTTGCTAAGCAACTCAGGGGATGAACTGCAAATAATGATTGATGACCTAGACAGAATAAGTAGAAAGGTAGGCTTGAAAATCAATATGCAGAAGACTAAGGTTATGTTCAACAGCCTCGGGAAGGAACAGCAGTTTACATTAGGTAGCGAAATACTGGAAGTAGTAGGCGAATATGTCTACTTAGGACAGGTAGTAACCGCAGATCCCGACCACGAAAAGGAAATAACAAGAAGGATAAGATTGGGATGGAGCGCATTTGGCAAGCACTCGCAGATTATGACTAGCAGCTTACCGATATCGCTCAAGAGGAAAGTATACAACAGTTGCATCTTGCCTGTACTCACCTATGGGGCTGAAACGTGGAGGCTAACCAAGAAAGTTCTACTTAAGTTGAGGACAACCCAGAGGGCTATGGAACGAAGAATGGTAGGGGTAACATTGAGAGATAGAAAGCATGCAGAGTGGGTCAGAGAAATAACTCAAGTTACCGACATTCTAGTGGAAATTAAGAAGGAATGGACATGGGCAGGACATGTAGTGCGAAGAGAGAATAACCGATGGTCGCTGAGGGTAACAAACTGGATTCCAAGGGAAGGAAAGTGTAGCAGGGGCGGCAGAAAGTTAGGTGGGCGGATGAGATTAAGAAGTTCGCAGGGGTCAAGTGGATGCAGCTAGCACAGAACCGCGTTAAGTGAAAAAATATGGGAGAGGCCTTCGCCCTGCAGTGGGTATAATCAGGCTGATGATGATGATGATGATGAGTGTACAGTAAGGTATGAGGATTATTTTTACTCTATATTACGCGATAGCTTACACAGAACCTAAAATTAAAAAGCCGTCAGTTGTAATAGTTGTAATATTCGGACCAGCACGCGGGAATAACCATGGGCTGCGTAAGACAACGTATCATTTTAATTTACAGTTCTAGTTGGGGATTGGTGTTTGCGAGGTGATGACCAGGTAATAAAATCATTGTGATTATTCGACCATTATTGAAAAAGAAAGCGGTGGTGCACAGTTAAGTTGGGTAGGGAACTCCTTGTGAACAATTTAAAGTTGTGGGGGATAACATGATTGGGGGGGGGGTGATATTGTGCCGACTGCAGTCGCATATTTAGGAGCACGTTGTGGAATTCAGGCTGAGTCAAGACTAAACTGGATTATAGAAAATGTTCGCTTGATAATCCAGCTCACCACGCCCTGCAGAGGACGGGGGAAGAGGCGACACTGCTGCGCCGGTGTTAATGCCGCTAGAAGGTTTTCTTCTCTCAAATCCGCTCCGTTTGCTCGCCGAGCACTTAAGATGCAATGCATTGCAGTACCTTCCAGCAGCGCAGCCAGAGCTCGGCTTTCAATAATACTGTCATCAACAAACGTTGTGGACGCTCCGCCTTAGTGGCGCGCCCTACACTTAATTCCTCACTTTTCTCTCGTTTGTTTCGTTTTGAGGAATCAAAATAAACTTTGAATGACTGTGCTTTCAGCCAAGAAAACTGTCTAGCCTGGACAGAGCAAGCGTGCTTCCTTTATGTATATATTTCGTGACCCCGGATTTGGTGGTCTCAGCCCCCAACCCCCCCCCACCCTCCCCTATTACTACCAACATAAAATAAAATATTCCTAATGGCCAGAAAAAAAATGAAATTAAGCCCACCATGTTACTGCAGAGCTTCTACGTCAATACAAAGAATTAAATTCCTAAATCTTTGCTAGGATAAATGATTATTTAAATACTTTAAAAACAAAACCAAGTAAACTCAGGACCCGAGCGAAACATCAACAGAAGGATTGAGATTCGCTCCGATAGTAGACACAATCATGTTTTTCCTTCTTTTTGGTTATAATACTTAATTTTAAATATTACTCTTGTAATATCAGGACAAATATCAAACATATTTCATTAAGTTATGCATACCACAACACGCTCAATATGTGCCTCTCTAACACGCTTCCTACAAGCAACCGTTTGTGGTCTATACGTTGCTTGCCACCATTTAATAAAGGGGAACATGAGTTCGAACTTTAATGGAGAGAGATTCATTTTACTGGTGTATTATTTCAGACACAATTATGCTACAGTTTTCAGTAACTGCGTAAGAATACAGCTTTTCAGCTGAACAGGCTGCGTAAGGTATCGCGTAATATTAGACCAAAAATGTTTAGAGTGTACTGATTAATGTGAGCTGGCATGCGTCCTTCCTCTATTTCCGGCACTGCCGCACTGGATCAGTGCTTGTAACGCTCTTGTATTGAATCCATAGATTCCGATCAAATTGTGGCTGCTCCCAACAAATTTAGATCTCAGAACTGAAGGCGCCTGTGAGCTATGGATACTGCAGTACGGAAAACACCACCGCTTACATAATTACCGGTTCTGTCACCATAGCGTTCCTCATAGTCGCCGTTCCTTTGTGTTTTGAACCCCATGTATAAAACCAAAGGACGTATTGTGCACCATTTATTTTTTTGCAAAGCCACTGATAAAGTGAAACATTGGAGGCAAATTCAATACAGAATATGTGCATCCTGCTTCGTTTCTTTTCTTCTTTGCTTTAAGCTCGTGTATACCTTAACTTCAGTGAAGGAAAGATGCCAACAGTCGGCGAGGCCAAGGAAAGCATTGGGGATTGTACTTTGTCTTTTTTTTCTATTTTTACTTCGGCAATCACCTAAATTAGTAGCGTCATCTGTTTGGGGGCAAGATAAATAAACACAAAGTAGAAGGAAAAACAACGTGCCGATGGTGGGAACCGAAATTACGACCTCCGAATATCGCGTCCGGTGCTCTTCCAATTGACCTACATTGGCCGCTGTTCCCCCAGCTGCTTTCTTGGGTAATAATGTTGTCTGTATACGAACCTGGAGAGTGTTCACCAGCGCCACCCTCAACCATAACGGTGGACGTGGAACGCCCTGTGTTACCGCCAGTGTCACGTAGAACGCGATCAAGAGCGAGGGCGAAAGCTGTGCTAGAACCCTCTTACGCTACCTATGGCTTCAAGACTGCCAGAAAGGGCACCGCTGTGGTTGAGGGTGGCGCTGGTGAACACTCTCAAGGCTCGTATACAGACAACATTATTACCCAAGAAAGTAACAGGGGGGACAGCGGCCGATGTAGCTCGGTTGGAAGGACACCGAGCGCGATATTCAGACGTCGGGGGTTCGGTTCCCACTATCCGGACGTTGTTTTTCCTTCTGCTTTGTGTTTCTTTATCTTTCCCCTAAACAGATTACACTACTAATTTATGTGAATACCGGAGTAAAAATTAAAAAAAAAAGACAAAATGCAATCCCCAATGCTTTCCTTGGCCTCGCCGACTGTTGGCTTCTTTTCTTCTTGTATTATAACAAGTACCCTCATTTTCCTTTCATTTATCTGCTTGTAACTTACGAGGGTGTCAGTTCTGACAGTCTAGATGCCATTAGTAGCGTAAGAGGGTTCTAGCACAGCTTTCGACCTCGCTCTCTATCACGTTCTACGTGACGCTGGCAGTAACACAGGACGTTCCACGTCCATCGCTATGGTTGAGGGTGGCGCTGGTGAACACTCTCAAGGTTCGTATACAGACAACATAAATACCCAAGCAAGTAGCAGGGGGGACAGCGGCCGATGTAGCTAAGTTCGAAGAGCTCCGGACGCGATAATCGGAAGTCATGGATTCGGTTCCCAACATCGGTACATTGTTTTTCCTTCTACTTTGTGTTTAATTATCTTTCCACTAAACAGACTACATTACGAATTTATGTGATTACCGAAGTAAAAATTAAAAAGTAAAATAAAAATTAAAAATAAAAAATAAAAAATTAAAATTAAACTAAATAAAAATCACATACTCTCATGTATTTAAAAATTAGGCAAGTTATTTTTGTGCTCTCAAAATACCAACCCACTTATATTCTTTTTGCCGCCCAGATGAACATACAGGTTCCCAAGTTTGCACCTTCACTTGCAGTAATGAAGGAAATTCACGAACAGAGCAATCAAGAAAAGTACAAAAGTTACAGAAAGTTCATGCGCTCCGTGCTAAAACTATTTCTACCCGCAACAATGAAAGATGGTCCCCTGCATTTTGCCGCACGAACCATTGAAAGCAACGAAGAGAACAGCATATTGAGGAGTGTGATGGAAGACATCCTAGACGTCGAAAAAGCCCTCGCCAGAGTAAGTCATTCTTGATAACTTCAGTTTAGGTTGATACAGCGAGCAGAAACTTGTAGTGTGTCGAAAGGAACACTGCAAAATCGTTTGATTTCTTTTTTTATATTTCTGTATACATAGGCACATACCAAAAGCATGAAAAAAAGATCTTCGTACAGAGGAGTAGATAGATGGCTCCCGGTATTAATATATTAGCTTCGAACGGAGCCAGCAATGGGTAGTTTATCTGCGAAATGTATTCATCTATCAAGCTAGGCGTCTCATGGAAATAGCTCCTTCACCCCAAAGAGAACAAATATATGTAGTAATAAGCGACAATACACAGGGCGCTATGCCGAGAACAATGCACAGAACATCCAGAGATCAGTTATAGCCGTCATAGCTTGTCTTGTTTTTGCACACGAAAGAGCGTCGGAGCGAGCGTTGTACAGTTGTCGTCATTGTCTTTCTTGACAGTCAGGCGCTGAGTATTTCAGAGCCGAATGCCAGTCCTACACCTTTCCTAAAGCTAAAACGGTGCCATCCTGGCGGCTTATGGCGATGTGACGATGAAAGGTTTTATTAGGGTTTCACGTGGTTGCTGTGTACTATTTTATAGTTGCGACGACGGTTGCAGTCGACAACGTAAGAGGTTCGATGAGATAGCTGACGGGGGATGTTTGCTTGAGAATACGTTAGGGGCACGGGTACTTGCTAAGCAATTTTGAGGACAGGCCGAGACTGGAGGAAGGTACCCATTGCAAGGTCAAATAGTCCGGATGGTAAGCAGGAAGAAGCGCTGGTTCATCTGACGTGGTTGTGTGCTGCTGCTGGGTGTGAGAAGTGAAGGACCATCCTAGCTGGAGGAATTCTTCAGTATAAGTTACAACTTGGGACACAGTCATGAATTGGGAAGAATCCGGTCGGTATGGGATGGTAAAGACCATGGTGCAAGAGAGCTCACGCCGGTAGAGGAGACACTATGGCGTGAATCCGCTGGTTGCTTGAATTGCAGAGTTATAAGCAAAGGTGACGAATGGGAAACACGGTCCTAGTTGTAGTTGTCGTAAGTAATATACATTGCAAGCATGTCGCCCATAGTGGGGTCGAAAAGCTCATCTATGCCATTTGTCTGCGGATGATAGGAGTAGGTAGTGCGGTGAATGATTTTGCATTCTGGAATGAGGGTTTCTATCACTTCAGAAAGGAATGCTGGACTTGTGTCACTCAGCAATTATTTGGGTGCCGCGTGGCGAAGAATGATGCGATGGATGAGGGACGAGGCAACATCGTGAGCTGCAGCAAATGGCAAAGGCGACGTTTTGGCATAGCATATGAGAGGATAACTTGCAACGATGATCCAGCGATTGCCTGTTGATGTGCTGGGAAGAAGGCCGCACAGGTCTATTCTAGCACGCTCAAAGGGCTGAGCTGGGAAGATCATCGCCTGCAGAGCAGCATCGAGCTGGCGAGGTGTTTTATTGAGTAAACTATACTACTCCAGGTCTCCGCCCCTTCGCGTAGCCGCAGCAGGTAGCCATGGTGACCTTTAGAGCACCTACAGATGGGCTCCCAGCTCAAGCCATCGGTTGGCGCGGCCGGTAGCCACGGTGCTCCGCAGATGGAGCGACGCCACTGCGGAGTGGGGGCGCTGCCGTCGCCATGAGCGGCTGTCGCTGGGCTCCCAGCTCAGGTCGTCGCGTGGCCGCGGCCGGTAGCCACGGTGCGCCGGAGATGGAGCGGAGCCGCTTCTGAGTGGGAGCGCTGCCATCGTTATGACCGGCTCCCGCTGGGTTCCCAGATCAAGTCGTGCGTGACTGCGGCCAGTGGCCAAGTTGCCGCCGCTGTTGGAGGAGCACCGCTACCAATTGGGGGCACTGCCGTCGCCATGAGCGGCTGCCGCTGAGCTCCACACTCAAGCCGTCGGGCGGCCGCAGCCGGTAGCCTCGGTGAGCCGCACATAGAGCGGCGCCGCTGCCTAATGGGGGCACTGCTGTGGCCGCTCTTTCGTCTGCTGCTTTGGAATGTGGAAGGAAGCGGGGAGCAGGAGGTGCTTACGTGTATTGTGTTTGTGTATAACCCTGCGGCGCCGGAGGTTGTCGGAATACAAATAATATTTTGGGTGCTGACATTTGAGGCATGACTAGATGAACCTGCAAACATAACGGTACATCCAACTCCGGTAGTACCGTTGTCGCAGGCGAGTGAATCTTTGCAATAAGCTGGTGTTGGCACACTCGGGATTTTCATGGTAGTAATAGCAGATTATAGAACACAGGTGGGTCGGAATAACAAGCTGCCACGTTTTACCTCCGGGAGGATATTCCTATGTTAAAGGAGGTCGCCTGTGATGGAAAATTGTTAGACTTGTGTCGGAGAACGCGGCAAGGAGGTCGTAACGATCGGCCAGGTAAGGAGTTCCAGAGTGAAGCGATCCAAACGTCTTTGCGTTACTTGGAATTCATATCGGTGAGTAGGTCGGTGGGATGCCGCTCAGATATTCGCCGCGAGATCGACCTAGAGGTGGCGCCACCGTCTCTCCGGTAGTGTGGATCGGCAGCCGGCGGCGCTCGCAGAAACGCACGCTGCGTAGGTCTGCTTCCGAGTTTACGGCTGATTTGTTGGTGATGAAAACGTGTCTTCTGCTGTGTTTCTGCAATATTTCAGAAACAAATCCAAGGACTTCGCCTATGCCGCAGAAGAACAGCGGATTATAGGAAAACAGAGCACGCAACCACCAGTCTTCTAGATTTACTTTGCACGTTTCTTGCGCTGTACCGCGCTCACGCGCCTGATGCTTGGGCCTGCCTAATGACAGCTTTGTTTTTCTTATCGACTTTTAAACAGTTTTCACGTGTCTCATACGAGTGAGACCGGCGAATTTAGTGTCAAGCCCACGCAGATACAAGGTTCGTGCTCTGACCTACAGTAATTTAGATTGCATCGAGGCAGCCTGGTTCACTATATCGTACATGACTCCAGGATTAAGCAGGTTAAATGTAGCATTGGGAGCGCACTCCATGACGAGTTGCTTTAGACTGAGTGCACATCAACTCTGGCCCAGATAACCACGGACAAGTATTCCCCAAAAATGAGATCACGCCGACACTATACAGGAAACCTCGCCGCACAGGAAAGCTGATTGTTCACGTGTACAGCGCTGAGTAGATTGAATTTGCCGAGATTCTTTTTGCGGCCACTGTCACAGAATGCGATAGAGTACTAATGCATGAGCCACTAACTGTAAATGATTTCCTGAAACCGAGGAAAGTATAAGGAGCTTCTGATATGTGTGTGATGTTAATATATAATGGTAAATTAGTAGTGTAATTATTTTGTTTTGCAATGCGAATAAATTTCACCCTATGAGAGAACTTTTACATACTTGACAGAATTTACAATAATCAGCGATTAATTTTCAGTAACGTTAAAGTGCAAGTTACGAATTACTCGCTGTGAAGACATTGTTATAAACTGCGCATGGGCACTGTCATGTACTGGGAAGCAATTTTATAGGCTGGAAATTTCTTTATCACTAATTATTTAACACTGACTAAATTTTATGCGAAGTAAAATATTAGGGTGGCTTCCAAAACAGATGCCGGATATAAAACTATTCCGAAAGGAATGGAGGTCATCTTATCATACGACTATAAAAATGTATTTATTCCCGAACTAAACACTGATATTTAAGCCCGCATGAAGCTGTTTTACTCAACTTGTCAGAAATGACGAGTTTTGTCGGAAGACAGCACTTGAACGAAAAGGGATAATAATGATTATAATAGGCTGCCAGTAAAGTACATTGATCTAGGTGTATTATGTAATATTTAGGGTAACAATTAGGAAGGGAATGTGTTTCCCAAACATTCGAGCATTTCTCTAAAGCAAAATGTGCTCACTAAAACTTTTACGGATGCACAGAAGCCTTCAACAACAAAAGAAAAGAAATGCATATTGGCCCGGGTTTAATGCGTGAAAGCGGCATCGGCTATGACGGATGATTGCAGAGGCTGGTTTTGGTGTCATTTTTTTTTTCATTATTAACACCACAGTGACCACGTGCAATTGTTTATTGTGCAGTCAAATCGCACAGCAGAGGAACGCCTTTCGAAACGGTTGCATAAGCGTGCCTTAGCAAAGCTTATGCAGTTTGCTAAGGCACGCGGCGGAAAGTTGAAACTGCGGTTTAATAAGCTAAACCTGGACAACAAAACCTATATGTACACCATAGAAACCGACGATATCACTTGTGTAAACCGATAGCCATCACCGAGGCTTTTAGCTAGCCCACAAACTGCTATTAAAAATGAACTTGTCTGTATTGTTGTTAATTGTCGCAGTCTAAAAACAAAACTGACCAATTCTTCGCACTCTTTCAAATAACGAACGCACATGTGGTAATTGGAACCGAGTCATGGCTGGACAGCAACATAAGCAATGGTGAAATATTCCCTCCATCCTATACCACGTATAGGAAGGATCGCAATGTACGCGGTGGTGGTGTGTTCATCCTCATTCATAGCAGTTTGAGAAGCGTGTCTGTTAACTTAGAAAACGATTCCTGTGAAGCTGTCTGGTGCAGGGTACGGCTGGGCGATGGTACTTCTTTCGCAATCGGCTCTTTTTATAGGACGCCTGGTTCAACCAGACCACAGCCTTTTTTTGAACTTAGCAACACATTATTAGCCTTAGACGCAACACATATTATCCTTGCCGGTGATTTTAATATGCCCAGCGTAGAATGGTCTTCTTTTAAACTAGTAATTCGCAGAGCATCCCTCTTGTATACCGCTTTCCATGAAGTAATTAGTGCTCACTCATTATTCCAGTTTGTTCAAACCACTACCAGACTCGGCCTTATTAGTGCTAATGTACTAGACTTGTTTTTCTGCAATGACCCTAGCCTAATCTCATCTGTCATAACACTACCAGGCATAAGCGACCATGATGTAGTTTTAGCAAAAGTATCTTGTGATGCTCTGAAGACCCACCACACTCAACCACGCAAAGTGTATTTTTATTAAAAAGGGAATTATGCCTCGCTATCACGGGAGCTCGACGCATTTTTTCGTGAGTTCCTTTCACATCGGCCATCTCTGAATATTGATTCCTTCTGGAACTTGTTTAAAACTAAAATTTTGTCACTGACGCAGACTTTAATCCCATCCCGCTTAATTTCAGCCAAGCGCCGTGACGATATGCATTGGATGAATAGACAGTTGCGGGCAATGATCAACCGCCGGAAACGGCTGTTTCGCAGATATTGTGATACGCCCGCACTAACTTTGTACTCCGAGATGAAAAAGCAAACTAAGAACTTGTCGAAATGAATCCGTAAAGAAAAAAGGGCATACTTCAGCACACTAGGCCAACAACTAAAGAGAAACCTAAACGCAGTCTGGAAATATGTTAAAAATAAGAGAAACAGCGGGGTCTCTGCGCCTGCTATACTAGACTAAACTGATTTTGGAAGGGATTCAAAAGGTAAAGCGAGAAGTTTCAATCTTTATTTCCAATCGGTGTTTTCCGGTCCCATTAATATACATACTGATTTTCAATCTTCCAGCACCCTGACCAGAAGGAATGACGTAGAAATTTCTGAACGGGGGATCATGCTTTTATTACAGAAAATTAAAGTTACATCAGCACCAGGGCCTGACAACATTTCCAATTACGTTTTGAAAATTGTGCGGCTTCAGTTGCCCCCGTATCTAGTTGCATTATTTCAGAAATCATTAGAGAATTCTTCTTTACCCCTTGACTGGAGAAGGGCCAATGTCGTTCCGATTCATAAGAGTGGTGATAAAACTAAAACATGCAACTATAAGCCCATATCGCTGACGAGCGTGTCGTGCAAACACTGGAACGTGTCATTTATACTCAGTCAATTAACCATCTACAAAACAATAGTTTTTTCTGTTCGACACAACATGGATTTAGGTCCGGCTTCTCATGTGAAACACAGCTGGTGGAATTCACACATGACATTTCTGTTTCTTGAAACTCTGCCGGTCAGGCAGATTGTATATTTTTAGATTTTCAAAAAGCGTTCGATTTAGTTGTTCGCAATTTATTGCTACAGAAGCTTTCAGAATTAAATATTCCTACCTCACTCTTATCCTGGATTGAAGCGTATCTTGCGGAAAGGAAACAGTGCGTGGTTATCGACGGTGTCAGCTCGGAAAGTGTGGGTCTAACTTCAGGTGTACCGCAGGGGTCGGTTTTGGGCCCTCTTCTTTTTCTCATTTTTATAAATGACCTCAGTAGTAACATTTCAAGTATAAGCAGAAATTATGCTGATGACTGTTGTGTCTACCGCAACATTTCTTCTGAAGCAGATGCAATTTCATTACAGCATCACCTCCACTCTGTATTCTCTTGGTGCAACAACTGGAATATGGCGCTAAATATCTCCAAATGTAATCTGGTCCGGTTTACAAAAAGGAAACAATTTTCCAAACTGACTATTTCCATGGTAGCACTGAATTATCCACAGTTTCCACTTATATGTACTTGGGAGTCCTTTTTTCTACTGACCTATCATGGAATACACACGTAAATTACATATGTGCTAAAGCCAGCCGCCCATTGAATTTTCTCAGACGTAACTTTAAGGACGCTCTCCTTATGCTGAAGGAGGCGTTATACATGTCCACTGTACGTCCGATACTTGAGTATGCTGGCGCGGTTTGGGACCCGCATACAAAACTGAATATTGAGGAGCTGGAGCGCGCTCAGAAACGGGCTGCTAGGTTTGTGTCTGCCGATTATAATTTCCAAAAAAGTACTTCTGGTTTGCGCGAGAAATTGGGATGGCCGTTACTTGAAAACAGGCGCAAATATTTGAGACTCTCTTTCTTTTATAATGTGCTCAAAAATAAAACTGGAATTCCAAAAGAGAAATACATTAATGAACCCAGCTACATTTCCGCCCGCACTGACCACCCACTTAAGGTACGCGAGTACAACTGCCGTGTAAACGTATTCAAATATAGTTTTTTCCCACGAACAGTGCATGACGAACTAGTGTGGGCGTGTATTGTATCTCTTCGTATGTGTTCGTGTTTGTGCCGCCACATGTCTGGGTATTATGCAGCACCAACTAGCCCCTCAAGCTGTTATTTGGGATAGTGTAGGTCTTCGGATCAATTTCACTTGCTTGAAATCTTCAAACTTTATGATGCTGTGCAGGCTAGCAGCATTTTCGCGTTTCTACTCTTACAAAATTAAGTCCAATTCCTAGATCCGTACCTGAAAACTTAACTTCAGAAATCGAGTGCCGCTGCAAATACGGCAAACGTATGAATATATTATGAATAGATATTGAAACTGAGGGTTTGAAAAAGGACTAGTATTCATAAAAAACGAAGCAGGCGTACTAAGTAGAGTAGTAATCCACCATAAGTATATTTTTAAGGTAGATATAAGGCACAAAAGCTAGTCGAGCTGATATATTGTTAGGAAACTCGCCTGCAAACCTCAAAACGCAAGATTAAGCCAAGTCATGATGGCCGTCTTTGATAGAGGAAGGAAGCAAGGCACCCGTGTTCTATGCGTTACGAGGACACGTTAAACAACCACCAGCGCTAGAAACTTCCACAACATTCCACTATGGCTTCCCTCATGAAATGAATCGCACCAGGATTGTACATGGTAGATATTGTCACGACTCAAGCCACAGGAAGCCGTGAAGGTACACGTAGCCGAGGACACGAGAATAAGGTCGGCTTCTAGATCCAATCACAGAGTCAAGCACCAGCGCTCCTCTCGAGCCAACAAACACTTCGTCGTCGTCGGCACCAAGCACGGCAGTAGCGCGGCGCTAGGCACGTGGCATTATTCCCGCCCCGTGAAAAAAAACCATCCTCCCGATGAAAAGGTGAGAGGAGAAAAAATATTAGGTGTGAGGTGAACTGTAAATAACTCAGTCTCACTTGCAGGAAGCGCTCAGTCACGCGAAAAGTACGGCTTTAAGCGCACCGCATGCACAATTTTAGGCCGCTGATGCCGAACACTGACGGTCACAGCTCCATCTGGAATAACTTTATAATTAACGCTGTTTAAGCGGCGCGGGACTTTATAGGGTCCAAAATACCGGTGGAGCAGGTTCTCGCACAAGCCTTTGTGGCACACGGGGGTCCACATCCACACTTTGTCCTCTGGTTCGTAATGGACTTCCCTGTGAGGAAAGTAATAGTGTCGGGCGTCGGTGGCGTGCTTCTCCTTGAAGTGCAAGCGGGCCAGCTGATGGGCTTGCTCGGCCTGTTCTGCGAAACCGTCGGCATCGGGTTCGACCGCTTCATCCCTTCACGGGAGCATCGCCTTCAACATCGTGCGGGCCTCCCTGCCATATACGAGATGGAACGGCGTAAACTTCGTGGTTTACTGCGGCGCCGCATTGTAGGCGAAGGTGACCTGCGGCAGGATCTCGTCCCACACTTTATGTTCAATGTCGATTTACATTGAGATCATGTCCGCCAAGGCTTTGTTGAGTCGTTCCGTTAGGCCATTTGTCTGAGGGTGATACACTGTTGTGCGATGCTGTGTACGGCTGAGTGTTAAGGTGTCCCGCAGTAGCCGTGCTGTAAACTCCTTTCTTCGGTCAGTAATGATGGTCGACGGTGCACCGTGTCTGAGCACAATGTCGTTCATATAGAATCGAGCAACTTCGCCGGCAGTACCTCGGGCAAGGGCCTTCGTTTCAGCGTAGCGTGTTAAATAGTCTGTGGCGACTACGATCCACTTGTGTCCGTTCGAAGATAAAGGAAATGGGCCTAAAAGGTACATGCACACTTACTCAAAGGGTATGAGGGGCAATTCGATAGATTGTAACATGCCGAATGGCTTAAGCGCGGGTTTTTTTTCCCCGCTGGCATTGTCGGCAAGTCTGTACGTAACGTCTAACGCTTGGAAAGGGATTTGGCCAGTAATAGTTCTGCCAGACTCGGTTTAGGGTGCGTGTAAAGCCAAGATGACCTGAAGTTGATTCGTCGTGGCACGCCAGGAGGATTTCGCGCCTTAGATCAGCCGGTATGTCTAACAGGTATGTTTTTGCACTCGATGTAGAATTCTTCTTATAAAGCACCCCATTGCGGAGGCAATAAGATGACAACCCCCGAGCAAGATACCGGGGTATTGTAGGATGCCCACCTTCAAGATGGTCAATAATCGATCGCAGCTCGGCGTCGACACGCTGTTTGGAAACGAGGTCGGACGTAGTGACTGCTGCGAGGAAGCTATCGTCGTCGGTAGCATCTGACGAAGGAGGGCCGACGGGCACGCGGGACAGGCTATCAGCATCTGTGTACTTCCGGCCTGACTTATAAATAACATCGAAATCTTTTTCAGTGGTGGAATAGTTGCACTCGGCACAGGAAAGTGCACGGCTTGCGTAGGCAATTACTTTCTCGACCCCGTCTTTGTGCTATTTAGAACGGCACCAAGGCCGACATTGCTCGCATCCGTGTGTAACTCTGCGTCGGCATCATCGTCGAAATGTGCCAGGATCGGGGGGTGACCGGAGCTGGCGTCGTAACTCGTTGAAAGCCATCTGCTGCTCAGAGCCCCAAGAAAATGATGCATCATCTCAAGTCCGGAGAGTCAGAGGGCTGGCCATCTGTGCAATGTTCTTGATAAAG
The DNA here is from genome assembly GCA_023969395.1 of Amblyomma maculatum. Lineage (NCBI taxonomy): Eukaryota > Metazoa > Arthropoda > Arachnida > Ixodida > Ixodidae > Amblyomma > Amblyomma maculatum. Next base: position 37,277 of record JAJIZL010027522.1, on the reverse strand, counting down.
GGACGATAATAGGAGCACAGCCCCAAAAACCGCCGGACTGCTTTTTTGTGGGCGGGGACGAGAAAGGCCGCAACAGCAGCAAGTTTCATAGGGCCAGCTCGAATGCCATGAGCACTCAAGATGTGCCCAAGGAACTTCAATTCGGTGAACCTGAAGTGGCACTTTTGAGGGTTGAGGGAAAGGTTGGCAGACCGGACGGCTTCGAGAAGAGTTCTCAGGCGGCGCAGGTGTTTCATGAACATCGGTGAAAAGATTATCATGTCGTCGAGATAAACAAGGCATGTGTACCACTTAAGACCTGTGAGCACAGTGTCCACCATCCGCTGGAAGGTGGCAGGAGCACAGCAGCGCCCGATTGGGAGGACGCGGTATTCATTGAGCCCATCTGGTGTTACGAAGGCAGTTTTCCCACAGTCCCTCTCATCAACTTCAATCTGCCAATAACCATTCCTTAGGTCAATGGAGGAGAAGTACTTGGCTCGGCGAAGTCGGTTGAGACAGTCGCCGATCCGTGGTAGCGGATAGACGTCCTTCTTTGTCAAACTGTTAAGTTTCCGATAGTCAACGCAGAAACGAAGTGTTCCGTTTTTCTTTTTAACGAGGACTACAGGCGACGATTATGGGCTGCTTGAAGGTTAAATGACACCATCGGCGAGCATCTCCTTGACTTGCTGTTGGATAGCGTCTCTCACGAGGAGACACACGATAGGGCTGCTGATGGATGGGTCGAGTGCCTTCGTGCGTGATAATTCGGTGTTTAATGACAGACGTTTGCTGCACTTTAGATGAAGACGTGAAGCACACACGAAACTCCAGCAATTCATCCTGGAGTTGCCTCTTTTCAGCGAAGGAAAGGCTAGAATTGATGTCGACAGCGTGCACGGCATCATCCGGTTCAGTGCTAGGCGTAGCTTCCTCGGAAGCAAAACATTCGGCGACTTCCTGCAGATGGTCGACGTAAGCAATGACAGTGCCACGGAACAGATGTTGATGTTCATTGGAGAAATTGGTGACAAGCACCTCCGTCTCTCTGCCACGAAGGAAACAATGACCTCTTGCCCCAGAAACTCCCAAGGCGAGTGAGAGGGAGACATTAGGCTCAACAACCCGGAGGCCGTGATGTGGCTCGTCTCAGGTAACTCTGGCGAGAATGCTGGCGCGTGGTGGCACTGTGAGGCTATCATTGGCGACTCGCAGCGTGGATTGAGACCCACGGTACTCATGCTTTTCAGGGGCCAGTTTGGCGGAAAACATCACCCAGCGGTTCGGGAGATCTATAGCGACAGAGTGCTCACGAAGGAAGTCGATGCCAAGAATAATATCACGAGAGCATTCGCGTAGAACAAGAAAAGTCGCAACAAATGTGCAGCCTCGCACCGCAACCCGGGCTGTACACATACCCAGTGATGCAACCACATGTCCGCCTGCCGTACGTATATCTGGTCCGTTCCATGGCGTAATCACTTTTTTCAGTGTCCTTGTAAGCCGCCCACTAAGGATAGAATAATCGGCTTCCGTATCAACTAAAGCGCTGACCTTCGTGTCGGCGATAGCTGGGATGTCCAGGGAGACCGGGCCCAGACCAGGGCCTGTCGATGTCGGTTTGGAGTGAAGTGAGTGGTGTGGCGGCGGAAGCGGGACGGCAGTTGGGTGGTCGTCGTCGGGACTATATTCAATGTCGACGGCAGGTCGGAGTGAAGCGAGCTGTGCGGCGGCGGAAGCTGGGCGGCAGTTGTGTGGTCTGCGTCGTGGCGATTTAAGCGACACGGCGGTGATAACTGGTCGGCGATGCGGATGACGTCGGGGCGATCTGGTCCGTGCGGCGAAAACTGGACAGGAATTCGGCGTTCTACGTCGGGGCGAATCGAGCGGTGCGGCGGTGGAAGCTTTGCGGCGAATCGGTGTGCAGCGGCCTCGCCCCCAAAGGTCGCCGGAGCTAGTTTTCCCAATGAGGGCTCGAGGAACCATGGCGTCCAGTGGTATACCGTGACCCAGAGGGCGAAGAGCGACGAGGAGAATGCGGCAGACTACACTGGCGGGTGACGTACTCGGGGATGACCTCAGGCCGCTGACCAGGCCGTGGACGAGGGCTGTCGGGGGAACATCCTCTAAGGCCCATCTGGCGATAAAGGCACCGCCGGTTGAGGTGACCTGCCTCGCCACAGTGGCAGCAGAGAGGGCGGTTATCTGGAGCGCGCCAGAGATCAGCCTTCCGGGGCGCCTGGCGCCGATCTGCTTAGAGGGGCAGCGGTTCCGCAGCGTGCACAGCGACCTGAGGTGGCGTGTAAGGCGAAGGGGTAGGTATCAGGGCTGGGCGGCGTGTGACATCAGCATAAGTCATCCGCTGGGTGAGGCCCAGGGGTGGTGGTAGAACAATTGTACTTATCGGTGGCGTGAGTGCGTTCTAGATCTCCTCACGGATGACGCTGGCCAAGGAAGCCGCGCCAAAAGTAAACGACTCATGAAGTTGCTGGAGCTCCTCGCGAACCACGGTGCGAATTAGGTCGCGAAGGGAGCTCAGATCTGCCCTGGGATTGTAGTAGGTTTGATCAGACGGCGGTAGTGTGGAGATGGAATTGATGGCCGAACGTACTAGCTGCATCGCTGCTTTAGCAGTTTCTCCAGAATCACAGCTTCAGCGAGAAACGCCGCGACGGTGGCGGGCGGGTTCCGCACGAGGCCGGAAAAAAGCTGGCCTTTAATTCCGTGCATCAGGTGCCGCACCTTCTCCTCACTCATGGACGGGTCGGCGCGATGGCAGAGTCGCAGGACGTCTTCGACGTACATTGCTACTCCTTCGTTCGGACGCTGAACTCGAGAGGTCAGGGCACGCTCGGTGTTCTCTCGACGGTCACTGTTGGCGTACGTACCCAGGAACTGGCCTCGGAAGGCCGGCCATGTAGACAATGTGGCCTCGCGGTTCTCGAACCATGTACTAGCATCATCTTCAAGGCTGATATAGACGTTCCGCATTTTCGCAGCGTCGTCCCAGCCATTAAACGTCGCGACCCTTTCGTAGTGGGCTAGCCAGTCATCGGCGTCTTCGAATTGCTCACCGTGAAATGGCTTAGGGGTACGTGGGGTCTGAAGAATGAGACAGGACGAAGGGGTGGATGGGACAGTCATGGTACGGGCGGGCGGCGTCGTTGCCACAGCAGGGTCCCTTCGTCAAAAGAAAGGCCTCGGGGGGCAAGCCTTGGAGCCAGCGGCTTGTACGATGAACAGGAGTGGTCACGAGAGGCCGCCGCGTAGGGTCGTCCGCAGGAGAAGGGATCATCGATGGCACCTCCACCAGTATCACGGCTCAAGCCACAGGGAGCAGTGAAGGTACACGTAGCCGAGGACTCGAGAATAAGGTCAGCTTCTAGTTCCGATCACAGAGTCCAGCACCAGCGCGCCTCTCGAGTCAGCAAACACTTCGTCGTCGTGGCACCAAGCACGGCAGTCGCGCGGCGCTAGGCACGTGACAATTTAAAACAAAAATGTTTATAAGAAGATTTATGCGTAAATATTTTTTCAAGCAGAAATTATTTACTATCAAATAATGAGCTGACTCTCTTTTTCGTTTCACAAAATAAGTCTGTATTTCAGTTCCAGCCGAACACCACTTTTACTCCTGACGCGCTGTTTTAGAAAAAAACACTTTTGCAGTCTGTAAACGAAAGCCGTGAATTGAATCATTTGTTATTATGCCTAAAAACAAGGTTTTCAAATTTATATAACAAAAAGAGGACTGAACGGCAACGCCGACTAACCGAAATTGCAGACTAATGGGGGTCCCAAAAGATTTGTTCACTATTAACCTGGTATTGCAGTTGCTGTAAGCCAAAGCAACCCCTCGATATCAGTATTCTTTGATTTAATGCAGCTGGAAGTCCACTCGCGTAGGTCGTTATTTAATTCAATCCTGATTTTGGATCCTGCCATATTCACGGATAATCCTAATCTCCTCCCCAGCCTTATGATAAGCCCGGCTATGCTTGACTTCTATTCAAATTCTGATTTATTCATCATATTAGATAATGTCGCTATGAACATTTCTCGTGATGTGGACTTGCGTGTCAAAATATATTATTTTATTAGTCCTCTATGACTTTATGCACTTAATTACTTCAAATGCCCCTACATCATCTTAGTTACGCATACAAAGCTTTCAAAACAACGAAGTCCAAACATCATGTTTACCTTCCAAACTTGATGTCTTATTCATTTCCGAAACTACTTCTTGTTAGATGGCACATGACTCAACTCCCAAGAATGATTATCAAGAATTGACCTTGAAAGAATGGCAAACCACTTTTGGTTCAACGGTGAGTTCACGTTTAACTACTCGTTGAAAACACAATATAAAATATATGGTGCTTAGGTCAAGACAGAGGTTACAAAATTTCATTGCGCAATCTCTAAAATAGGCCTTATGTTAATTAGTGATTACATGGGAACTCGGAAGCAGTTTGAGATTGAGCTGGTATTTTTGGTGTTTTAGTAAGCCTACAGCTATATTCTGCGCAGAGAGAAATGTTTAAGTCCTAACGGTGGTTAACCAATAGTGATATATTGCATGCCAATGCCTTCCAGCGGAGCTGCCGTAAAAAAATATGAATTTGCTTCGTTTATGCCTTGAAAGTATACACAACACATGTGTTTGCGCGATCTCATTCCTTTTAATCATCTGGAAATATCAAGGCCCGTCGTCACAGTGTTGCACATGGCCTTTATTTACACGCCAATTTACTGCCGGCGCTGTCACTGGTGAAAGAATGCAGTAATATTCATGGTAAAAATAAAAACACCAACACGTAACCTCAGCTTTTATGACCCGACCATGGTAATAACTAAAATTTGGGCTTCCGTTGCGGATTCCACATTGCCTTTATTCCTCACCAACACACCGGTTGTTACGTGCTTATTCACAAAGCCTTTAATTCTTGCTGCAGTAAATTCACATATAGCCATGACCCTGCAGTCGTAAGCTAGCACTATATTTGTAAGATAATACGACAAGATATAAAGCTCCTTTTGCATCGACGGCACGAAAATAGCATGGCGAAGGTACCATTTCTAGTGGTTGAACTTCTCTAATGCTCCCTGCCTCAAGGATTCAGTTAGCCTCTTTCGCAGTTGTTGCTTAAGCTAACGCTAGCAAATAAGACTATGTAATAGAAAATCCTTTCTTCCAGCCGGTAAGCTGTTTGTCAACCTAATGTTTGGCATTCCCTCCTTGTCACGAGCCCGTACCAGCCACATATTTTCCGTATTTCTTGAAAATGAGGTATATTTGAAGGAAACACTACCAAAAGAAGAGCTATAAATATAACACTCTGAATGACTGCCAAAAAGCTTCAGGTCTTTACGGCGAAGCAAGCAAGAAGCCAGAAGATATAAATGAAGACGTAAGATTAAACCTTGTCTCACTTCAGGAGCGCTTAGATGTTGCCTTCTGCGATGATAATGATGCGCAGACTATATGCAACCTCGTATGTGGTTCATTTTTCTACCATAGTAAGTGGCTTTTAACCTTGAGATTGATAATTAGATCACAATGGCAGACCCGGAACTTGCTACTTATCGGAATGCGCCATTCACATATCTTAACAGGGGACCTCTTTTTAATTGCTTTCTCAGTGGGACAGATTGAAACAAAAAGTACAAGAAATCAGAATATATCTTTCGAAATTTAGCGTGTTAGAATTAGTACCCGAGGTGCCGGTACGGAAGAATTATCGCGCGTGTTCGTAAAATATTACGCTAGATGCTCAGTGTTGCCATTTCCGTTCGTGATTTTGACCTGCTAAGGACATTGACGGTTGTGTGGAAACGTTTTCTGTAAGATTTGTGATCAATATTTTATTTACGTTCCCTCAATAAGTGGCCGTGGTAACTGATCAGTTGCCTTTGCCCAGAAAACATGGTCGTGACAGAGGTTCATGCGGATTTTGCAAATTATTACGTATTTGGTGACCCAGTCGCGCGTATGGCTTTCGTGCTGTGATCTAATGTTTGTTTATTTGTCACAAACAGTATTTCATGCAAAAATTAGTCTTCATAAGGTTAAAGCGGCAAACTGGAATCTACCGTCCAAATTGAGGCAGGCGAGGTGTCCTCGAGAATGCGATGAACGCATGCGGAGTGTCTAAAGGAACATGCGTGCGGAACACAAATGTATGGACACCGACATCCCGCACGAAAGCATTTCACGCAGAGAATACTTGAGTGTGGTCGTAGCGCGCACACGCCACGCTTCTCCGCTAGCAGTAGAATGCCGCGCCAGCGTATTTTGAGCGTGATCTAGGCAGCGGGAGGTGTACAAATAACACCCGCATAGATGAGCACAACTCTCCGCGCATATTACGTAGGCATCTCTTATCACGCTCCCTGGCAGCATCGATGCTCCACATCAGGGGTCACACATGGACGGCCAGCGGCAGCTTAAAGGGTAATTACCACTTGGAAGTGATCACTTAGCTGAACGTCGTATGGACAGTGCAAAACATCAGGCGCCAAAGCGAAGAGGATATAAATCCGGTTTTGCCAGCTCGAGCTACGTCCCCGACTCGCGTTGCTTCGAAGCGGTAACAGTGAAGGGCCACACAGACGTCTTCTGAGCATAAAGATCGGACCATTTGAAAGTTCCCTCCCCAGGCTCCGTGCTGTTGCGTGGTGTATCGAAACCACAATCAGTCACCGAGAAGCACGAGGACACGTCGCCAAGGAAATGCGGAACGACAGAGCAGTAGAACGCGTTCCTGAATCTACGCGCGACTGGAGCGTAGGCGTTGAAGAGACGAGTCCTGCGGCTCTGCATCTAAACCATATCTACGACTATAATATCCATCAACAACCAAAGTGCAAATGGCATATGACATGTAAGCTAGTGAGACATAGATCATGCCTACAGTACAATAAGCCAGGAGTCCGTTAATGAAAAAATGCACTAATATTAAAACGTGAACGAAAGAGAGTACGTTGACCGGGGTACGAAAGTTACACTCTAGTAGAAACAAAACATGTACCCGATGCCAACATGCGAGGTAAAGTACATCCTGTTATTTGTCCGGATGCTGAAATCCTTCCCTATTAAACGAAGTAAACCAAAAAGATGTCTTAATAACGGGTATAAGAGATAGAACAAACCAAAAACAATGAAACAATGATTTTAAAGAAATTCAACGGGCTCAGGTGAAAGTTCGTAGGGCAAAGACTGTAGGCGTGCCCCCGCACCAGTGTTGAGGAAATACTCGGGGAGGCGGCGCTCCGTGCTAAAACCCCAGCTGACGGCTCAGAAGCAGTGACAAGGAGGCGACGATGCACCGTTTACTGCGAGCCTCCAAAACGTTCGTGCGGCGCACAAGGCTGTGCAGAAAAACCATCAGATGCAGGCACACATTATTTTCAGAGCGCTAACTCGGTTCACCGGTCGCAAGCTGCACTGGCGAAGCCGAGGCGGCTATCAGCTTGGACCGATAAGCAGTGGCCACTGGTCGACGCCAGCTAGGCAGAGCTGAAGCTACCGCTGAACATGCGAAGGGGAAGAGGGTGCAGCAGGTGAGTCTTAAGGACGGCACTATAGTGACTACCACTCAGCATCCAAAAAATTCATCGCAGTTCCCTTCGGCGCCTTCCGCACTTTCTTGTGAGGCGAAGGTAGATCCATGGTAGCGACACTTGTACAGAACCCCGTGGTGACGACTGAGTTAGGCACGAGATTCTTTGCACCGCCACGCAATCTTAACAGTTTCTTGGCGCGGATTTCGACTTTTTTTTTGCTCGTAGACTACAAGGCAAGGCCAACATTGACTGAGACTTAATGATGCTCTTAAGTCGCCAATTCATTAACCGTATAACCTTTGACGCAGTTTAACTCGACTTGAAATTTACTGCCAACTTAAGACAATTGTTGATGATGAACGGGACCATTTCTTGGCCCACTTCTCCAAGCATCATTTCGTCTCCATCGTCGTTGGCCTGGGCTTTCTGTGCGAGTATGTAAAAGCATGCAGCTACTTACACCAACTTACATCCATTTTCATGCTTCTAAAATCCACCGTCCTGATCAGTGTCAAATGCGCCGTGCTCGCTCACATAGAGTGTCGGGGAAACAACAGGAATTTAATGTCAGCGCTCGGACGTGATAAGAAATAACACGGTGCAATCAATGGAACAGAAGGCCTCAAAATAAGATGGAACATACAGCTCCGTTAATAACGCAAATAAGAATGCTGCAGCAGCTATATGGCGATGTTTGGAAATAAAAGGGACATCAAAAAGCGTGTACTGTTACATACAGTTTTTGTTTGTATAATTCCTTACAAGATAAATTGCGCACAGCTATGGGCCCACAGACGAGAGATTTGGGTATACAAGTGAAGGAGAGCCTACATGAAAACGAACGTGCAGGACGCTCTACAACAATTACTGGCAGTGTTGTGCATAACTACAATGTTACATGAAAGCGTATTGTATTTAGTGGAATGTTTTGCTCTTCATTAGCGGTCAGCTTGTACACATAATGCCATTTTTGTGAGATTCTAACATATCGAATATTACGCAACTGAAATATATGCATGCCATTCAACAACGTTTCACTAAATACCCAGTAAAACCTCGGACATATGAATAGACTCAAGTGCTTAGTCTTTGTGCCTGTGTCTTGCCTTCGCACGAGCAGCCATGTTAGAAAATTCGGCCTATTCCTCGCAAACCAATGAAGTTTGTGTGAAGAAAACATTTCATCATATACAGCATCGCTATACACAGCCAAGAATTTTCTACATTTTCTTCGAGGAGGGAGCAAAGAGCTGGGCTAATATTGTCTGAAGACCTGTCTCTGGAAAGAGCCTTGAAAAGGCATTCACACTCACAACTTATCAGCTAGCTGTTTCTACTATGTTTCAGTGCTCCGGCAATGAATACCAGTGCCTTATCGCAAAGGTTGCAACCCTGCATTCCACAGTATTCCAGAAGGCCTTCAAACCTATCGAAAGGACTGTTGTAGGACAAATTTTTCTGGATACACAGTCTTGGTAAAAAGACCTGAAGCCAAAGAATTTTCCTCTTAGCCGAAACATGAAGCCATCACTCCGTCATCAAAGCTAATGGGTACTTGCGATGCGGGGAAGGATTTTTTATCACAGCAAGAAACCGTCTAATAGCATTTTGCGTACCTTTATTTTTTAATGGCACTGTGACACTTCACGTTTGCGGCTGAGGCGAAATTCCTTTGGCTTCAGGACTTTTGAATAAGACTACATTTTATCAAACAATGTAGAGGATACGAACCCGGGTACTAAAGTCGAAGCTCCTTGCGTTTTGCTGGTCCAGATATGTAAGGAAGATCCTGTTTTCAAGGATACACACCTTCAACCAAAGTTGCAGTGTACTGACTGAACACATCGAAAATTCTCGAAATTACGTTTAACCATTTAGGTATGAAAGTGAAGTTGAAGGACAAATACTTTTTTGTAGCTGCTACGAAGGCAACCACAGCATTTCATATTTCTGAGATTGTGCTGACCTTCATGTGGCGCAAAAGCGGATGATTATATACCTTTTACTATTTCGGCTACGGTCCTCTGGCGTGGCCCGTGAGTGGACTGCTGAAGTTTCTAGCTGCGCTATCGAAAGAGCTGGTACATTCTTTCAAGGATAGGAATGTTGCTGGTGTGCAGAAGGCGGATCGTTCAGAAAGCTAAAGGATGCATTAAAAACAGCTAAAAAAATGCGTGCCTCATTGTTTACCACTCGAAGTGAAGTCCGGGTAAAGAAAGGTGCAGGCTTTAAGAAACACCAATGAACAGTTCTGTCACTCTACGATGCTACAAAAAACTTAGAGTACGTGGGATGTAGTTCTATAAATGTATCATGAAACGGAACAGAAACGAGAAATGAGGAAAGTAAACGAGGATTCCCAGCATCCTACGTGGCTCACAGAAGCGCTAAATACCACCGCTATCACAACAGCATTATTTATCAACAACACATTTTTTACATATTCTTTTAATGCAACCATATAAAGGTCTAAAACCTAATTCACTGTTCGAGCGAATTCATACACCTAATGCTGGTAAATGCGACACAAACCGAAACCAGCAGCAAATTTAGCAAGAGGCAGGCTATGCATAATACCACGCACGCCTTGAAAGGAATTTAAATGTTTGCTTTCTCACATTCTGAGTCAAAATTCGAAAGTGTCACATTAAGACGCCGCTCTAGTATAGCACCCCCTTCATGGATCACTGCCTTGTCGTGGCGGAGGGGCTTGCGAAACTCGATGAAGTCGTGAGCTCTGCTGTGTAGGGCCACCCAAGATAGACAGGTCACGGCAGAGAGTTCTGACAAAATGTGATTCACTGGAGAAGGTAATGGCAACCCACTCCAGTATTTCCTGCCAAGAAAACCCTATGGCCAGTCACAATACCATTAATGATAGGGCGCCGGAAGATGAGCACCCCAGGTTGGAAGGCGTCCCACATGTTACTGCGGATGAACAAAGGGCGATTCCTAGTAGCCCCAGGACGAATGAAGCGGCTCGGCTAAAGCCAAAAGGACGCCCAGTTGTGGATGTGTCGGGAAGCGACCGGAACGACCGATGTTTCAAGGAGATATATCACATAGCAACATGGAATGTAAGATCTATGACGCAAGGTAAACTGGATGTCGTCAAGCGAGAAATGAACAGATTGAACATTGATATCTTGGGTATCAGCAAGCTCAAGTGGACCGGGATGGGAGAATTTAATTCAGGTGACCATTATGTCTTTTATTGTGGGCACGAATCCAAGAGAAGGAATGAGGTCGCTCTCATAGTAAACAAAAGAGTGGGCAAAGCAGTGCTACGGTACAACCCCATAAACGACCGAATGATTTCACTTCGGATCCAAGGTCACCCTTTCAACATAACAGTTATCCAAGTCTATGCACGGACCACTACTGCTGAAGAAGCTGATGTTGAGAGATTTTATGCGGACCTACAATGCCTTTTAGACCGCACCCCATCATCAGACGTCGTTTTTCTCATAGGAGACTGGAATGCTAAGGTCGGGAGTGAAGAAATATCCGGAATTACAGGCAAGTTCGGTCTTGGTGAGCCAAATGAAGCTGGGCAGAGGCTACTAGAGTTTTGTCAAAAAAACAACCTGACCATAGCGAATACTCATTTTCAACCGCACAAGAGGCGCCTGTACACATGGACTTCACCGGACGGTCTGTACAGGAATCAGATCGATTATATTCTTTGCCTGCAGAGATGGAGAAGCGCTATACAAGCATTAAAAACAAGGCCTGGGGCCGATTGTGGCACCGATCATCAGCTTCTTGTTGCCAAAATTAAGCTTCGATTAAGGATAACACAGGAAACTAGAAGGCCTTTCAGGTATGATCTGGATGAAATTCCACTAGAATATGCTGTGGAAGTGAGCAATCGATTTCAAGAATTAGATCTAGAAGACAGAGCCAGAAGAGATGTGGCCTGATGTTCGTGATATAATACAAGAAGTTGCTACTAAAGTAGTTCCAAAGCAAAAGAAATACAAGAAAGCAAACTTGTTATCTGAAGAGGCTTTGCAAGTAGCTGAGAAAAGGAGGATGGCCAAAGTTATGGGGGAAAGAGAAAGATACAAGGTTCTTCGGATTTTCAGAAAATAGCAAGAAGAGATAAGAATGCCTTCCTGAACATACACTGCCAAGCATTGAGGACAACCGCCAATTAAGGAACACAAGAGCTCTATAAGACAATCAAAGATATCAAAGGAAGCTTCTGTGCTAAGCTGGGCGTGTTAAAGGACCAACTAGGCAAGGACCTCACTGAAGCCACAGAGATAAAGAAGAGGTGTCAGGAATACACAGAAGAACTGTACAAGAAGGATCCGAATGTGGAAACCCAACATAAGACGGTTGTGATTACTGATTTCGAGCCGGGCATCCTGAACAGTGAAGTTGAATGGGCCTTAACCTGCCTTACTAAGAACAAAGCTAGCGGAATTGATGGCATTCCAGCTGAGTTGCTTCAAAACCTCAACCATGACGCTGTTAACATTCTGCATACATTATGTCAGAAGATTTGGACAACCCTGCAGTGGCCACAGGATTAGAGGTGGTCAGTTTACCTCCCCATTCCAAAGAAATGCAGTGCCAAAGATTGTTCCAACTACCGCACGATCGCACTTATTTCGCATGCTAGCAAGGTGATGTTGAAAATCCTCCAAGGTAGGCAGCAGCAGTATGTGGATCGGGAGCTTCCGGACGTGCAAGCTGGGTTTCGCAAGGGCAGATCAACTAGAGACCAAATTGGCAACCTTGGCTGGATCATGGAAAAAGCGAGAGAGTTCCAGAAACCCGTCTACTTCTGCTTTATTGATTATGTGAAAGCGTTTGACTGCGTAGATCACAGCAGATTGTGCAAGCTCTCCAAGAGATGGGAGTTCCAATTCACCTCATCTGTCTCCTCAGGAACCTGTATGAAGGGCAAGAGGCCACAGTTAGAACTGGGCATGGTCTTACTGGTTGGATTCAGATTGAGAAAGGAGTGCGGCGGGGCTGCATACTGTCGCCCTGCCTATTTAACCTATATGCAGAGTGCATCATGAGGAAGGCCGGTCTGGACGAGTCTTCAGCTGGAGTGAAGATTGCTGGAAAACGTAACAACCTTAGATATGCGGATGATACCAATTTAATGGCAGAAAGTGAAGTGGAACTCAAGAGACTTCTGATGCACATACAAGACGAGAGTGAGAAGTTTGGGCTTAAACTGAACATTAAAAAGACCAAGATCATGGCATCTTGCCCTATCAAATCCTGGAGTATCAAGGGACAAAAAATGGAAGCTGTGACAGATTTTCTCTTCTTGGGCTCCAAGATTACCTCGGAACGAGGCTGCAGCCATGAAATTAGCAGTCGCCTGCTTCTGGGAAAGAGAGCAATGGTTTGCATTAACCGCCTAGTAAAGAGCAGAAACAATGGTCTGCCAACCAAGATCCGTATAACTCGTGCTATGGTCTTTCCAGTCGTGATGTATGGATGCGAGAGTTGGACTGTGAAGAAGGCTGACCGCCGAAGAATTGACGCGTTTGAATTGTGGTGCTGGCGAAGACCCTTGAGAGTTCCTTGGACTGCCAGAAGATCAAATCAGTCTATATGGTCGACCATAAACCCTGACTGCTCATTGGAGGGTCAAATTCTAAAGT
>JAJIZL010027522.1:0-23696 GCA_023969395.1 Amblyomma maculatum | reverse complement strand
ACACAGAAGAACTGTACAAGAAGGACCCGGATGTGCAAACCCAACATAAGACGGTTGTGATTACTGATCTCGAGCCGGGCATCCTGAAGAGTGAAGTTGAATGGGCTTTAGCCAGCCTTGCTAAGAACAAAGCTAGCGGAATTGATGGTATTCCAGCTGAGTTGCTTCAAAACCTCAACCACGACGCTGTTAACACACTGCATACATTATGTCAAAAGATTTGGACAACCCTGCAGTGGCCACAGGATTGGAGGAGGTCAGTTTACATCCCCATTCCAAAGAAAGGCAGTGCCAAAGATTGTTCCAACTACCGCACGATCGCGCTTATTTCGCATGCTAGCAAGGTGATGTTAAAAATCCTGCAAGGTAGGCTGCAGCAGTATGTGGATCGGGAGCTTCCGGACGTGCAAGCTGGGTTTCGCAAGGGCAGAGGAACTAGAGACCAAATTGCCAACCTTCGCTGGATCATGGAAAAAGCAAGAGAGTTCCAGAAACCCATTTACTTCTGCTTTATTGATTATGCGAAAGCGTTTGACTGCGTAGATCACAGCAGATTGTGGCAAGCTCTCCAAGAGATGGGAGTTCCAATTCACCTCATCTGTCTCCTCAGGAACCTTTATGAAGGGCAAGAGGCCACAGTCAGAACTGGGCATGGTCTTACTGATTGGTTTCCGATTGAGAAAGGGGTGAGGCAAGGCTGCATACTGTCGCCCTGCCTATTTAACCTATATGCAGAGTGCATCATGAGGAAGGCCGGTCTGGACGAGTCTTCAGCTGGAGTGAAGATTGCTGGAAAACGTAACAACCTTAGATATGCGGATGATACCAATTTAATGGCAGAAAGTGAAGTGGAACTCAAGAGACTTCTGATGCACATACAAGACGAGAGTGAGAAGTTTGGGCTTAAACTGAACATTAAAAAGACCAAGATCATGGCATCTTGCCCTATCAAATCCTGGAGTATCAAGGGACAAAAAATGGAAGCTGTGACAGATTTTCTCTTCTTGGGCTCCAAGATTACCTCGGAACGAGGCTGCAGCCATGAAATTAGCAGTCGCCTGCTTCTGGGAAAGAGAGCAATGGTTTGCATTAACCGCCTAGTAAAGAGCAGAAACAATGGTCTGCCAACCAAGATCCGTATAACTCGTGCTATGGTCTTTCCAGTCGTGATGTATGGATGCGAGAGTTGGACTGTGAAGAAGGCTGACCGCCGAAGAATTGACGCGTTTGAATTGTGGTGCTGGCGAAGACCCTTGAGAGTTCCTTGGACTGCCAGAAGATCAAATCAGTCTATATGGTCGACCATAAACCCTGACTGCTCATTGGAGGGTCAAATTCTAAAGTTAAAGCTCAGCTACTTTGGTCATCTGATGAGAAGAGAGGAGTCGCTGGAGAAAGATTTGATGTTGGGAAAGGTTGAGGGTCGCCGGAGAAGGGGTAGGCAGCGAACGCGATGGTTAGATGGCATCCTCGAGGCACTGCAGATGAAGTTATGTGATGTTAGGAAGATAGTGAGAGACCGGAAAGCGTGGCGTGACATGTTCCATAGGGTCACGAAGAGTCGGACACGACTGAACGACTGAACTGAGCTAGTATAGCGCGCCGCCACTTGCCGCGACGGAGCATATCTCCGGAGAGGGCTGACGCAGCACCGTCCGAGAAGCGTTACACAAAACAAACTTTATCCCAACCAGCAGAGCTACTTACCACTAAGCCTGACACTTTGTAAACCACGTTGCAAACACGGCATGACAATGCATTTCCTTCCTACATGTTGCAATACAACGAAGACAGCACTGAACCGCCATCTTTCTGCTCGCAAGCCCATTGTGTTCTTGTAGGTTGCATGAGGTTTACAAGAACCAAAAAGGCCGCCAAAAATACGGTGCTCTGAACAATTAGCAAGCCGAGCCTCTTTTTAGAAGTAAAAAAAGGCAAATCTCTTAAGCATAAAAATGTAAATGCGGAAATGAGAAGATGTCCTTCCAAGCGATTGATGTTGCTGGCATTAGGTTTCCGCAACCGTTTTGTTGCAAGTAAAGCAATCATGAGATGGGCCTTAGAATACGTTTACGTGCTCGTAGATGGGCTGTTGTTGCCTGTGTTGGAAAGCTTTCGCGTAGCGTTGTTCTCCAACTGCGTTTCAGTAGCGCGGAATGCATTTACGTGTTGCTGTTTTGCGGCGCCAGGGCGTCCCGCCGCCGTGATGCCATGCACGAGGCCCTCCTTGCTCGGGAGGATGGGGTTGGCGCTAGCCGCGTGCAGGAGGTACGGAATGTTCAGCCCGGCATCCAAGTTAGCAGCTTTCACGTTTTGGGGCGGGTGTCTTCAGCTGCCCGCCACTATGCTGGTGCAGGCCCGCAACGGGTTGCGAGCCGAAGACTCGAGACTCGAAGAGTCGAGTACGTTTGGGAAACCCAGAGTGCGTTTAGGAGGCGGACACCATATTTCTAAACTCGTCGTCGGAGTTCTGTTCCGAAGATGCCCCACATCTAACATGGTCTTATCCAGGCCTCTTCGACGTCCCTATGTTTATCCCTGCTGAGCTTCCTGGACTCCTGAGTCTCGACCAGCACGGATCGCACACTGGGCTCTGTGAAAGTCATGACAGCCATGGAAGCAGCTGCCGCCGCATAAGAAGGCGACAGAACGTCGTCCGCTGTGGAGTGCTCGCTGCCATGGCCCTTGCACACACAGCGGTAGCTCGTGGCTAGTGATCATAAGTGCTCCAGCAAGCACACCGCCATACACGCAGCGCCGAATTGGCTATCGGCACCACACCTGGAATACTCGCCTTTCTTTCCCAGGCACTCCAGCATTACTCGAGTTCCGGTCACCTTCAGGAATCGGGAGCTCAACGTGCTATCTCCAACTTTGCCAGCCGTGTCCAGTTACGACCGCCTCCAGGCCAGCACCGAGACTGATGGAATGTTCCCTTACGGAAAAAGCGCTGCAGCGAAACCCTCTTCTGAGGCGCATGTTGGAAGACAGTAAACCGTCATTTAGACCACAGGAGCTGCACCTCATTTCCAGAGAGAAGGAGGATGCCCCTCGCCGCCCTTTTAGTTGCCTGCGCCATGCTGTAGAAGAGAGAGAGGAACCGCAGACCACCGATGTGCTGCAGCCATCCTGACACCAATGAACTTTCGACGGTATCGATGGGGTTCCGATAAGAGGCCCGAAACTAGCTCCAGCATAATGAACCTGAAGCACTGCGCCCTGTAAGAGCGTAGTGGCTGTAGTGGGCGTCATAACGTGCTCAGGAGCCCTCGCAGACACCGCAGTGGCGCAGCGTCGTTTAGTAGGTGGGACTTCCGTAGACGCAGCAGGAAGGGTCTCCGTCTTCAAGCTCCTAGAGTCGACAGGTAGCCTTTAAAGGTAAAAAGGTATTTATGGGCTGCATGATCAGTTCTAATTGTTTGTCACTCTTTGTCCATCAAGGCAGATCACCCTGACAATGTTGACCGGTTACTATGAGCATATTTAGAAACTCGTGTTGTATAGTAGAAAGTATTATTTCAAAGTATATGCACGTGAATTCATTTCACCCTTTGTACTGTATTTTTTATTTTCTACGTCTATATTTCATTTCGATGTTACAAAATAGTTGAAGACTGTTAGTCCTGAAAACAATCAAGCATGGGGCCAAGAATGAATGAGTGGCGCCACCTCGCGCCCAAATTACACATTGTAATTTTGTTTGGATCACGGTAATACACCAGATGGTGCCCCTTGTCCGAAAAGAAGCTGTACAGACCTTTTTAGTTTCGATGCCTGGGTGCAGCCATCTCAGTTTTATGGGGGGCGCCCCGTATGAGCCAAACTGGGAAAGTCCGCTCCGGTTCCCCCTGACGCCAACTTGGGCTGTGCTGTTCGTGTTGATGCTGCAGTGCGGTAGTGTAAAAGTGCTGTTTCGCGGTGCTCGTGAAAGCTATCCGACACCTTGGTGCTATTTGTGCTTTGAGCGCGCGAGCAAACCGCATACCGTACGTTAGGAATGGCGGCAGCTGTTGGAAACAGCACTAGCGGCCGGACTGCGCTTCACTTCCGCAGTGAGGGTGTATCCGTTGTATCTTTCACGATACATGTATTTTCAATTATATTTTATATTCGCAATGGTAACTGTACATACAAACACACAAGGAATAAACCGTACTGGCACCTACCGAACGCGGATTGCAGATATTACGAAAGACGCTATCCAGTTATCACCGTATTGATTTAGCATGAAGTGCGACCCATTTCGATATACGATCGTGCTTTCATGCTTCAACAATGTATACTTTCAATTTAAACCACGGTTCAAGACCAGCACATAAATGAAGTAGTGTCTAAAGTACCATCCGTCGACGTTTTTATGCAGGCTTAGTGTTCGTACTGCAGCGCAAAAACATCTTTTACCCCGTCCCGTACGTCGTAGTAGCATCGTTTGCACGACGTATTGTTGAGCAAAACGTTGAAAAACTTGCACTCTCAGCTGCGCCATGAATGAAGACGACAAATTCCCAGCACATACAGCAGCGCTTACGAAAGCGGCGCCGCCCGCTGGCGCGGAGGACTATGGCACTCTCGCAAAGCGCTACTCCCTAGTCGTCGCTAGGTCTAAATTGCTTCGCATCGAAGGCTAAACCGACGGCGCTCTGTAATTGCTCAGCGCTAGAGTAAATGGTCTCTCATGGAACTGCCTTACTGCCAATCCCATAGTATAATTAAAATAAAGATGTAAATTTCGGTGACGCCTTAGCAGCGGAGCCAGTGTGCAGACGATGACCCGCGCGCGTCACCAGTGGCAATGTGTTGCGTAATTTATTTGTATTGCAATTACCAATAACACGGTATGGGTCAGAAATCCGCAAGAAAGATTCTTTTTTTGCTGTTGGCTTATTGTTTAAATGAAGAACAGATTTTAGCACGCTCTTCTTGCGCCAGCGGGAATATATCCACCATATCGTTGGCGCAAAGGGCTTGGGGGAGGCACGGCCTGACCGGCGTGCGTGGTTACTACGGCGCAGGAAGTGAAATGGGCATCATATTCGTGCGTCCGTCATTGGTACTAAGTCTATCTAGCTTACGTAAAACGTTCTTAGGCGAAATTAATCAGGATAGACTGGAAAGCGGTGAAGCAGCAACATATCACAGCCGAACTTGGAATGTCGATGCATGCTTCTCGCATACGCTCTCTGCAATCATCTTGCGATTTTTTTTCATTGTTTGTGCATTCCTGGATCACGCATTGCTGTCCACATGACATTACCACTAAAATGGGCGTTAATAAAGGTATTTGTGTCTCTCAAGCGACAATATACTGAGCTGCAAGGCCACTCTGCTATGCATGATGCGTGCGAATGCACAGCCCACTCGGTACTGGCAACACTGGGCCGGCGCAAGGAATCTGATTAGAGAGTATTTTCCTCCTCTCCTGCTTGCTCTCAGTAAAACGGTCTATACTCGCGCATGAATTTTCATTTTGCCTTATACTGTAACCCGCGCCGACCATGTCAGTTCTGGAGGGGGAAGCAGACGAAGATCGTGCGGAGTGCGCGTGGTTCTGAGCCGCCGCTGTTTTGCCTGGTCAAGCGCCTGCTCTCTGCCCCCTGTGCCTCAGCGCCACAACCCCATCCTTTGACCTTGTTTTTCTGGACTGCCGTCCGGGTAGCGAAAGAAGTCGTGACATTCTGGTGAAGACGCGGGGTAAGTGCCGCACAGCCCCTCAACACCCGCTACTGTGTCTCAACCGCTGCCCCTTCGACGAGGAGGCCGAGATACGTGCCAGCCGGCAGCTTCAAGGGCTTGCTCCTGAATTTGGCCTGTTGCCGAACTCTGGCTCTCCACGAATTACCATGGCCCGGAGTACCACGACCCAATGTCAGCAGACGGACTCATTGCTCGCACCGTCCGTGGTATGTCTACCGATGGCTGCTCGTACGGCTGCCACGATCCATGGCGATGCCTCCGAAGATGTAGAGGATTGGCTGGAACAGTATGGCTGGAATGCCAAAAACTGTCTTCAGAATTTGTATTTCTGCCTAGACAGTACTGCTTGGCACTCTTTCGAAAGCCACGAGCCCTCCCTTACATCCTGGAACACCTGTAAGGAGGAGCTGCGACGGACGTTTTCCAATCAGTATCGGCGACAGCGAGCAGATCTTCTGCAAACAGTGCAGCGACCCGACGAAACTGTGACAAATTTTGTTCAAGGCGTCTTACGACTTAGCTCCCGGGCCGACCCTGGTGCCACCGAGAAAAAAAAGGTGCGTGCACTCATGCGGGGCATCAAGAGTGACATTTTCGGCGAGCGTATTCGGCATCCGCCGACTACAGTGACACAATTTGTAAATGAGGCGACGAACATCGAGCGAGCCTTGGTTACGCAAGCGGACTATTGTCATCGCGTTGCTAGAGGTCCCAGCGTTTCGAACCTTTCAGCAGCGGTTTCTTCGACACCGCAAACCTGAGCGAGATTATCCGCGATGTTGTACGAGAGGAGATACGGCAGTTGCTTCCAGCTGCTGATGGTGCGGCATCCTGCGCCCTCACAGTTGCTGTCCGCAAAGAATTACAACGTGCCCTTTATCCACAGTGCTCAATTGCTTCTTCACCTACTCAGCCCATTGAGACGTACGCGTCCATTGCTAGTCAACCGCCACCGCAGCGGCCACCACCGCCGCCTATTCGCCATCAGTACTTGCCTACACAACACCGTATCCCTGCTTACGATCTTTGTCCGCAGCAGCAATGGATGAACAAGGCCGACGCGTGGAGGACAGCCGACCAAAGCCCGTACGCTTCCACTGCAGAGAAGCAGGCACGTCTACCGTCGCTGCCTCTAGCGCGAGCTTGATCTTCGAGGTTTCCAGGTTTGCTCCCCGCCCGGAGTTCGGCGAGCAACCCCGCGACATCGGGGATTATCTGCGGTGTTCTCCACCACCCGACCGGTCTTCACGTCGCGACCTTCGCTCGCCACCGTCCCGCCGGTACGATTCTCCCCTTGGCAACAATCGACGGGAAAGCCTGTCCCCTTGTCGGGAAAATTAAGCCCGGCGACGTCTGGAGGTGGCGTTGCCGAACACGCTCCTGTTAAGAAGCCTCCACGTTTCTCGCCCCGCTTCTCCACGCGAACCGACGATCAACCCGACGACCTTCCCGACGAACTTCTCGCCGAACTTCCCGCCGAGCTTTCCGACGAGCTCTCTGACGAACTTCATGACGAACTCCTCGACGAAGCTTCCGATAACCCTCGCGGCATAGTGTACAATAACCTTGATGTTGTGATCGACGGATACGACGTGACGGCACTCAGTTGACACCGATGCAGACTATTCTGTTATGAGTGGGGAGCTATGCCGCCGACTTCGCAAGGTAACGACGCAGTGGGATGGCCCTGATATCAGAACCTCTGGAGGCCACCTCGTAAGACCAATCGGCAGATGCACTGCTCGTATTGAGATTAACGGTCTCAGCTGCCCGGTTACCTTTGTTGTACTATCGAAATGCTCCAGAGACATTATTCTCGGCATGGATTTTTTGAGGATTGCAGCGCTGTAATCGACTTTACCGCCGCCTCACGCTTCGTCAACCTCGATATACGCCGGTGCAAACAAAGCCACAAGTTTGCATGGCACATGTATTGGCGGAGCACGTGACCTTACCGCCCCAGTCTAGCGTATTTCTCCCTGTCACGTCCGAGACGTTGCTTCTGGCGAAGTACTGCTGGACGAAAGTGCTCAGCTGCTTCTTGAACGGGGTCTTGGCGTTGCCTGAGGTCTCGCGCAGCTGGATACTGGCTGCGTACACGTCCTTGTCTCCAACTTTTGTGGCTCTCCACAGCGCTTTAAGAAAGGCACGGCTCTTTGTACCATCGAGAGCATTACCGCCCATATTCAAGTTGTTGCCCTGTCCGAACGTGCTTTCTCTTCCTTCTCTTCGCAGCAGAACGATGCACCTTTGGGAGTAAGCATTGCAGCGAACCTCTCCGTGAGCGAGAGAGCCAAACTGATAACGCTGCTTCTCTACGTCATCCGGAGTTCGCCATACGGCCATTGCCAAACACAGAATAATTACCGATGACGCTGCTCACCCTGTTCGACAGTGGCCTTACCAAGTTTCTTTCAAAGAACGTGAAGTTATTCAGAACCAAGTGCAATAAATGCTGGCCGACCATATAATTCAACCCTTGCACACCCATGGGCAGCTCCAGTGGTACTAGTAAAGAAAAATGATGGCACTCCTTGATTCTGTGTTGACTATCGCCACCTAAACAACGTCACCAAGAAGGATGTGTATCTCCTTCCTCGCATTGAGGACGCACTTGATCATCTACGACATGCCCGTTATTTTTCATAAATAGATCTGAAAAGTGGTTACTGGCAAGTCGCAGTTGATGAGCGCGACCGAGAGAAGACTGCTTTTATTACCCCGGATGGTCTATATGAGTTTAAAGTGATGCCGTTAGGCCTGTGTACCGCCCCAGCAACCTTTCAGCGCGTTATGGACACCGTCTTGGCCGGACTGAAGTGGCAAACGTGCGTGATCTATCTTGACGATGTTGTAATCTTCTCAAGCACGTTCTCCGATCATCTCCTTCGCCTGAAAGCTGTACTACATGCTATAAGAAGTGCAGGCCTCACTCTGAAGCCAACAAAGTGGAAGTTTGCTTACGATGAACTAAAATTTTTTGGCCACGTCATGAGTAGCGCGAGTTTTCGTCCAGATCCTGATAAAACAGCCGCCGTCGCTCCTTTCCTACACCATCGGACAAGAACGCCGTACTAAGTTTTCTGGGCCTCTGTGCTTACTATAGGCGCTTTGTTTCTAATTTTTCTCATGTCGCTGAACCACTTACTCATCTCACGAAGTAGAACGTCGCCTTCCAGTGGTCGGATGAACAGCAGCGTGCGTTCGACCGCCTTAAGCAAATCATACAGACCTCCCCTGTACTCGGGCACTTTGGCCAGGACGCCGAGATTGAAGGTTATACAGACGCCAGCAACAAGGGCCTCTTAGCCGTGCTTATTCAAAAACAGAATGGGGCCGAGCATGTAATCGCTTACGCAAGTCGAACATTGTCGAAGATAGAGACTAACTACTTGACCAATTAAAAAGAATGTTTCGCGATAGTTTGGGCGATAAATAAGTTCAGACCCTACTTGTACGGACGCCAATTTCAGCTGGTTAATGACCTTTACTCTCTATGTTGGCCCAGCCCTCTGAAAGACCCTTCAGGGCGACTTGCACAGTGGGCTCTTCGACTGCAAGAATTCGATGCTACTATAGTTTATAAGTCCGGTCGCAGGCACCCAGATGCTGACTGCCTCTCGAGAGCCCCTATAGAATCAGCATCTGAAAGTCAAGACGACGAGTATGAAGACGCTTTTATAGCACGGTCGATATGGCAGCGCGGCAGCGACACGACACTGAACACCGTGAAGTAATCGCCCATCTGGAAGGTCAAGACGGCGCCATTCCACGCGTCTGCTTGCGCGTTCTACCCGCATTACGTATTCGCAACAATGTGATATAAAAAAGAGCTTCGCAGCGAATGCGAAGTCTTGGCTGCTGGTTGTTCCGGTTGACCCTCGTAATGAAGTTATGTACGCCTGTCATGACGACCCAACTTCCGGGCATTTAGGATACAGCCGAACACTCTCACGAATTCATTCTAAGTATTACTGGCCTCAACTTGCTAATACTGTTCGTCGCTATACCAGGACCTGCCGCGAATGTCAAAGACGTAAGACTCCGCCCGTACAACCTGCAGGACATCTTCACCCCATCCCGCTGCCTGTGACTCCGTTCCAGCAGGTAGGCATGGACCTGCTCGGACCATTTCCTACGTCAAACTCGGGAGAGTGCTGGATTGCTGTTGCCACGGATGACCTCACGTGGTATGCTTAACCGCAAACTTTACCTTCTGCAACAGCGGCTGATGTAGCGAAGTTTTTCGTCGAGTCCATCGTCCTCCATCACAGTGCACCCGAAGTCTTGATCACATCGCAGTGCCGCGTTCGTGTCCCAGCTAATGGCAGAGATCTTGCGTTTAAACAACACGCACCACCGCAAAACTACTGCATACCACCCCCAAACGAGCGGGCTCACTGAGCGCCTTAATAAAACTATGGCCGACATGATATCTATGTATGTGGACGTCGAGCACCGTACATGGGAGGACATTCTTCCCTACGTAACTTTCGCTTATAACACCGCAACTCAAGAAACAACCGGGGTTTCGCCGTTCCGCCTGTTGCATTGCTGAGAGGCGATTACCATGCTTGACGCCATGCTTCCTCATGAGCCGGAGGCCTACTCTTATGGCGATGTCCAACTGGTAACCCAGCACGCGGAAGAACCCGACAGTTGGCACGACTATGCATCCAAGACCACCAGCGTGTCGATGCATGCACGTACAACCTCCAGCATCGTGAAGTTCATTTTGCACATGGTGATAAAGTGTGGACTCCCGTTCGATTTCGCGGTCTTAGCGAGAAGCTCTAAAACTTTACTTTGGCCCGTACGAGGTCGTTCACCGTATAAGCGACGTGAATTACGAGGTGATTTCGATTGTTCTGAGCGCATCTCGTCGCCCCCCTCATTCTGAAGTGGTGCATGTGGTTCGCCTCAAGACCTACTGTGAATGCTGGAGTCACGTATCCTGACTCTGCGCTCTGCTCGATTTAATGCTTCAGTCACGCTGGAGCGCGCATCGGGACGATGTACCTTTCAGCGGGAGGAGTAGTGTAACCCGGGCCAACCTTGTCAGTTCTGGAGGGGGAAGAAGACGAAGATAGTGCGGAGTGCGCGTGGTTCTGAGCCGCCGCTGTTTTGCCTGGTCGAGCGCCTGCTCTGTGCCTCCTGTGCCTCAGCGCCCCAAACCCATCCTTTGACCCTGCCCTTCTGGACTGCCGTCCAAGTAGCGATAGAACCCGTGACAATATGTATCCTACTCGTAAGCTGCCACCGGTTCCGCTGACACGCTATGAACTCAAATAACGGCGTCGTCATCAGCGGACCCTAACACGAGATCTGCTGCCGATTTCAGTTAAAGCTTTCAGTGAGAACGCGACCGCCTTCAGAGCGACAAATGAGAATGCTAACCAAGGAAGAATATCGAGCGTCATCAGTGGCAGCTTTAGTCGACGTTAAGAAGTCGCAGTGTCGCCAGTCTTCATGCGCGAAGTCTTTGGGGACGCAACTGTAATAACTCCTTTCAAGCCAACTCTCAGACGCGTATCTTGTATTTATTATGTATTTGCACGACAATTTTATGTAACCACAATGAACTATATTTATACATCAGTTATCAAATGCCTCCAGTCGATCACCTGCATGATAGCAGAGAAACATACTCGTGATTAAAACCGTTTTCAAACAATATGCACTTTGTTTTTGAAACAGAACATGAGTCGGCAAGCAGGAATTCTTGCAATGGAATACTCTAGGCGTAGACGTGGGTGTAACAATTTTCCTAGCATGCATTGGTTTGCAAATATCAGTATTTTTATTACGTGAATTGTAGCATCAATATATGCTGCCCATACTGCTTAAGTGCTTATAATTAGAATTCCAGTAGACTGCTATGTAGGAGCTTTAGGTTTTAAAGAAATGTCGCATGATATCAGAGAGGGTTTGCTGCCCCTATAGTACCCACCTCAATCCTCTGTGAGTCACATCTGCACAAGTCCAGATTGAACTTGAGCCTTTGGAAGTCGCATTTCCCATGTCATCTTCGGCGAAGCTAAACAAAAATAATTATCCTTACCGAGCTGCTCACATGCGTCCAAAATAGGATCGAAGGCTACTACTGAGCTCAAGTAAAATACGCGTAATATCCGCAGCCTCACACTGGGCATCTGTTTCTGGTGTGTCTAATCGCGACATTTGTTAGCAGTGCACTGCGAACCAAAACCTAGCAGGAATGTGCAGTAATGCATCGGTAGGTCTAACAATCAAGGTACCTTGTCGCCAGAGTGAACGCTTTGTGAGCTTGAAGACTTAAGCTGGAATTAGCTCCCTTCCGACAGACCATATGCCTTGAATTCTGGAGATACTGGTTGCTATTAAAGTGCCACCCGGCAACTCTCTTCATTACAAGATTTAGTCTTGTTTAGGGCCATTTGGGTGAAATTCCTTGAAAAAATATTCCTAGCCAAAGCGCCGATAGACAAGCGAAACCTGCGTGGGAATCAAACATCGACTCAGATCAGGGTGCGGGAAAGAAATTACAGCTTAAACTTAAAACTGGATTAGCCACGTTTTCTTCCCAATAACGTTTCCAAAACCGAGACGATATTTGCATGCCATTTCTAATGCACCATATATCCAAAAGGACAATTCATAGCTTGTTGAACACATTGTTGAAGCCCAATTCTGCTGCACCACTACAAATCTTCATCTCTGTACTGTGGAAGCAACCGTATTTTCTCCCCTACTTCTAACTATAGAAAAAAATCTCTTTTTATTTCTTGGAAAATTCTTTGGGTGCTCTGTACCGCTTTTCACGGTCCTAGTCACTAGACCTATCCCCACCACACACCTGCTAAGCACACCCATCCAGCTCTGCTTTCGATGCGGGCATCAAAGACACCAGTTTATGCCTATACCTCTAGCGAAGAACTCCACGCAGCTGAGAAATAAAATTGATTGCCAAACAGATGTGACTTGTTTAAATCTCCCGTACATTTTAGCTGCCCACGAGATAAAGAGAGTGTCTGGAGGCGAACTGCATGCTGTAGCAGCGGAGAAAAAAGGGAAGTTGATGGCCGGTGATCTGTCCTCTACACTGTGGCAGCGGCTTCTATTTAATCCCTCCCCAGCTATTTAAGCCCTCCTCAGCTATAAGCCCTCCCCAGCCTTTAAATAAGGTTGGAGAAGTGGCCTAAATTCTGAAACACGTTAGTCTGGTTTTTTTCGGAAGCGATTGGGCCTTACTTAAAAAGGCTCCAGAGAATTGTTACTGAAAATCTATATAAGTTTTTCCGGCAAAGTAGCAGTGTGTGGATGCATAAAAGGCACTATCAGCGGCACTTTAAAGGCTTCACTATTGACAAGCCGAATTTGTCTTTTCTGCCAGGTTCATCAATAGGTACGCTGTAGTCTCGGAGAGAGACTCGTTCTTTGAGCCCATAATAATCGGTAACCCGACATGTCAGGTTAGAGTTTATAGTTGTGTTTTGAGTGCTTGTCTATACACTGCTGAGCGCTTTGTTTTCCAGCTTTCAGTGGGGCTGCAACGAGGCTATGTTTTGAAATGAACAATGCAGTTCGCGGGAGAATACAGTAATGCCGCATTCAAGCGACGTTTCTCTTCTGTGTATTAAAAGACGTTGTGACTTATCAATTAAGAGCGTGAAGTTGCCTTGGTTGATACATTCCTTGTAAGCGATTCGCCAATCCCAATGAAGGATTTCCACAAACTATTTGCAAATTGCGCATTGGTGAAACATGTTCAAACTTGTCGCATAACCCTATATTAGAAAATGTGAAAAGGCGCAGAGAACCTAACGCATTCCGAGGTGAGTTCCTTTGTTTCCCTATTAAGCACAGTGAATAAATCACTGGACAAACTGTTTCAAGCCGCAAATGTTTATGTACCTGTTAAGCGAAAAACCCTGCATAGGCTTTGACGCGTAAAAAGTGCAGAACTGGCACACGTAGGCGGCAGTTGCTAGATGACATGGTGTAGGTACATTGAGTGGCAGTCGGGTTTTGTGACATCGTATGCGACAACACAAGACCGAGTTGGAAGAACACCCTCCGAATTAGCACTGGGGTTTAGGCGAGAATTAAAAATCGGTATCTAGGCTTCCGGACTCATTGAAAGTGTTTTGGAGACGTGGCGCCTAGACCATGTAGGCACATTCTAATGGCTTCGTTACATCGGTGATTTTCGTTATTGATCATTGTCATTTAGTCTTACATATCATTTGTACCTTCCGTCTTTATGCTTATGATTATATGCGGGATAATAATAACCAGTGAATGAAGCCTCTATTTGAGAGTCATCGCTCTCGGCGGTTGAAGAGTCAGGAAATTGAGAGATGGTCCTTTAGCGTCCTCGTTCCGGTTTCCTTGCTTTGTGCAGACCGTCCTGAAGTGAGTTTCTATCCCTTACTCTAGGCGAAGCATGCCCTTCTCACTGCCACATGCCGCAGTGACATCCTATAATGCAGCGATTGATCATGTCTATTGTGGCAGGGTGAGCATATTATCCTTGAGATTAGGGCGAATCTCTTGTCTTTGTCAAAAACCTATCCGCGATGACACATGAGGTGTAGGCCTGTTGAGCAATATGCCTGCAACTGGGTGCATATGTTCTGTTTGAGCGTTTTGTTTATACGGAAAAAAAGTCCTCCAAAGTACGTGCGTCATGTAGGTTGCGTTACCCTTACTTCTTTTCTCAAGATATTTTGCTGTCGAGGGGGAGTACATACTGAAGAATTGTAAACTTTCTTCAGCTTTAGCTGATGTCCTCGTTACCTAGCAATGATCTCCGGCTGAAGTCCAACATCTATACTAATCCACATAAGAAATTACACGTCGGACCAACCATACATGAAGGGATTTACTTATCACTGAATGATTTTGTGCCTGGTGTATGCGTCACTTGAGTTTACCCTTTGTAGCGCGTAACTACACCCACAACGTTCAGATCATCACAAGCGTTTCAATCTGTGGTTACAGCTTGCAGAAAATCGTAGTTTTGAAATACGTCGTTCGGCCACTTTGATTGATGAAACGTACTTGTCGCAAATGCACTGATGCAGGGTAAATTGCCTGATACCAATTTATGCGATGGGTGAAAATCTGTAGGTCTTAGTTTAGAAAGAAAAAATGAATTGGTCTTTATTCGCGAGCACTATTCATTGCTAGCGCCTCGTATCCTAAACACCAATATATGTGGTTACTTATTGGCACTGCAGATACTAATTATATTTTTTACTCTCGCTGACGTTCGGCCATCCTGCGAATATGAACTGTAAAGCCGATGTTATTAAAAAAATACGTATTGTTTATGACAAACATGACAAAAGTGAAAATAATTCATATGACGAGCGCCTTCAGCAGTCGTGATGCCTATAAAGTTTTCTGTCATCCGACAGGAAATAATAATTCACAGTATCTAAAATAAAGAACGCTAAGCATGTCCAAGCAAACACAATAAGAAAAGCGTTTAATTGCCGGGTGTTTAGTAGTTTCAATCCCGTAAGTTACAAACTTCTCTCTATATCGAACAAAATGTGTTGACTTTTATTTTAAATGACAATGACGTTGCTAACAAATCTCGTTAGGCATTATACAGACTCGCAACCACATGATTAATGATCAAAGTGTGGTTATGTTTCTATTCATAACGAGGAATAAGTAGTGAAAAAAGCTTTTCCTGCATCCTGTGAATCTCCTGTGTGGAAGACATGTCAAAGGAGCACAACAAGAACAAAATGCTCTCACTATAATGAGCTGTTATACAAAGCGTTCAGTGACCAAGAAAAAAACATTAGACTGTGTCATTTCTCGGCTGTCATCCAGGCATAGCGAAATCATGCTATAGAAGAGCTGTATCTGACAGTACTCGAAGATACCTATAGAGGGCTGCACATCAACCATAGCTCTGCAGAAAGAAAGTAATAAAATGTCCACAACGAGGGCTGTTAAGTAAGGAGACACGATCATCCCTTTACTCTTTACAGCTTGCTTAGCTGAAGAGTTTAAACTTGGAAAGGAAGGATTCAGGGATAATGGTTGATTGCGAATACCTGACTATTATGTGATTTGCTGATAACACTTCCTTGCTAAATAACTCAAGGGATGAACTGCAAAAAATGATTGATAACGTATACATGAAAAGACAGAAGTAGGCCTAAAAGCAACATGCAAAATACAAAGATTATATTCGATAGCCTCTTAAAGGAACAACAGTTTAAACAACGGTGCAAAGAACTGGAACTGGTAGACGATTACTTCTACCCAGGATAGGTTGTAACCACAAATCCGGACCATGAAAGAAAGAGATTTAGAATAAAAGTCGAACGGAGCGCATTTGGCAAGTACTCACAGATTATGACTAGCTGCTACCAGTATCGCCTTAAAGAGTGTACGTAAGAGCTGCGTTTTGCCTGCAATCACCTGTGTGCCGAAATCGTGGAGGCTTCTTAAAAGGATTTCATTTAGGTTGAGGAAAACGCAGAGCTCCGTAACGAAAAACATTTGGTGCAGTGTTAAAAGAAAAGAATCGCAAAGAGGGCGAGAGAAATAACTCGAGATATTTACTTCCTAATGTATATCGTAAAGAAATGGACATAGGAGGGCATATAGTGCGAAAAGAGGATAACCGATGGCCTCTAAGGGCAACGAATGCATATCACGGGAAATAAAGCGTTGCATGGAGCGGAAAAGGTGAAGTGAATGCTGATAGCACAAGGCCGGGTTAATTGAAGAAATTAGGGAAAGCGCTTTACCCAGCAGTGGGTATATTCCGGCTGGTAATGAAATGCCAGGTGCGGCATAACTTATTCAGCACAAATGCCTGCATTTGGTCACTGAATATGGGAAAAAGTTTGATTTCCTGCGGGGAATTTCAACGTTCTCCTCACCCGCACGATGCAGCGAACATCTTCTCCCTCTCTTTCACGAGGAGGTGTCGTCCTTCCCATCCTGGCCTTTTTAAGAGTGATAACTGGCTAAGGGCACTTGATCATTTGATCCTTCGTCAACTTTTCAAGTTTGCCAGCGCCGGGTGACCTCCTACCCTCCTCCTGGCCCGTGCGCCCCGCCTTCCTTGACGGGCGGTTTTCGGCTCGCTTCCTTGCGCAACAATTTGTCTCATTTCCTTTTTTCCTGAGAGGCGTACAGATTAGGTGTTTTGCTTGCGGTCTTATTTTTCATTCGTGCTATTCTTTCGTTGGCTCGGCGAGCGATTATTCCGTGCAGTGGTTTCTTTGAAATGTAGAAGCGTATACTGTGCTGTTGCGCGTATAAATGCCCAAGGCGCCCTGAAAATAACAATGCGGTTTACACGCTACCGGAAGAAAGGCGTGCAATGAAAGCAGTTGCTCCATACCATTGCTCGAAAGGACTTTGTTTCTAAAAAGAACAGTACTGTTTGCACGAAACGGTAACTTTCTCACTCGTCGTAATAAAGCGTCACCTGACACTGCGTTTTTTTTTATTCTTCCTGCTCTCTCCTTAAGGTTGTACCCTATCGATTTGTGCGTTGCATAAATTGAGATCATCCACATCATGCTGAATATTGTGCGGGGTGCGTTCTTACCCATACAAAAAATTCCTATAGTCAGCTATAGAAAATTCTTTGTATGGTCGGCTATAGAAATTTGGCCCAAATATCTATAGCCGCTTCTATGGCTGTCTTTAGCTTTTTCTATAGTCTGTTCTATAGAAGTTTTTAACTTCTTCTGTGGACATATGGCTCCCTATTTACTGCTGTCTTTAGCATTTTTTATGGTCAGGTATGAACGTTTATGGTCATCTATTGAAAATTCTTTGTATGGTCGGCTACAGATATTTGGCCCAAAAAGCTATAGCCGTTCCTATTGTAGTCTTTAGGTTTTTGTATTGTCTGTTTTATAAAAGTCTTTAACCTATTCTATAGCCTTATGGCGCCCTATGTACTGCAGTCTTCTATGGTGGCATACAAACATTTATAGCCAGCTATAGAAAATCGCGTGTATCGTCGGTTATAGATATTTGGCCCAAAAAGTTATAGTCTGCTATAGAAGACTATAACCTATTGACTAATTTTGGTGTTGTATTGTAAGTATTTGCAGTCTTTAGCATTTTCTATGGTCAGATCCGTATAGCTCGTGCTATGGTCTTTCCAGTTGTG
This sequence comes from Amblyomma maculatum, assembly GCA_023969395.1. NCBI lineage: Eukaryota > Metazoa > Arthropoda > Arachnida > Ixodida > Ixodidae > Amblyomma > Amblyomma maculatum. Next base: position 5,860 of record JAJIZL010027522.1, on the reverse strand, counting down.
ATGTATGGATGCGAGAGTTGGACTGTGAAAAAGGCTGACCGCCGAAGAATTGACGCGTTTGAATTGTGGTGCTGGCGAAGACTCTTGAGAGTTCCTTGGACTGCCAGAAGATCAAATCAGTCAATATTGTCGACCATAAACCCTGACTGCTCATTGGAGGGTCAAACTCTAAAGTTAAAGCTCAGCTACTTAGGTCATCTGATGAGAAGGGAGGAGTCGCTGGAGAAAGATTTGATGTTGGGAAAGGTTGAGGGTCACCGAAGAAGCGGCACATGAACTTTTTATATATATATATATATATATATATATATATATATATATATATATATATATGTATATCACCTGGATTCCTATCCCCATATTTACACCTTTGGGATGAATTTATTTAGAAGCCTTCTCAGGGATTCCCAGGCGTTCATCCGTAGCCAGCCCCTGTAAACGCAACTAACCATTAGTCCTGGCCGCGAATAAATTGCTTCGTGTCAGAATGACATTTTATATTTAACAGCGATGAAAATTATTGTATTAAGCCTTGTTATGAATGGCGTGCTGTATAATTTGACAAAGAGTAAAATCATCTTCATGTCAACTGCAATAAATTGAAGACAGCGAACCTTGGGCACCGTTATTGATTTTGATGTCGAAAACTACATAAAACTGAGAACATGCTCTAATTGGTTTAAAGCGAAAGCGTTTCTAGACTAATGGAACGAAATTCAATCTACGAGATCTGTCATGTTCCGTGTGATTCCGCGTGATGGATTTTTGTCGGGCGTTCCAGTCATCTGCAATACCACACTTGAACGCGCGCCTAGGACCGACACGAGACAGGAGCAATGGTGTACCGTCTAAACACACTTGCCGGAGAAAGTGTGACAGTTACTGCGCAGTATCTGTCACTTTTTCTTTCCTTTAAACCAATTACCGTTATATTGTTACGCGGCGGCAAGCCGATGAAAACAGGAGAGAGAGGACTGAGTGAAGATGCTGGATGACCATGAGATGACGTTTAATGAATGGTTGGTGGGCCCAGCGTGACCGCTCCTGCCCGCGCCACTGCCTGCTTCTTTCTCCTTGCGCGTCCGTAACATAACCCGGGGCCACCAAGCGATCGTCCGATCGTGGATGAGGACGTTTACTGATGTTGATGAGTACATGGCATGATGATGGGCGTGTCTGGATTCTTGGAGAAGAAGGAAGAATAGAACGGCTTGCCGGCATGATAATTCCCGATGAACCTTGGTCCATGACGCTCTCGGGCCACACGTTCCCACTACTCGATGGCGGAGGCCAAGGCACGTACCGCATGGCATAGGCACGGGAGGATGTCTTGAAGTGTAGCGGTGTCTTGGGTCGTGGGGTCTTTGGTCGGTACATCTGGTCAGTGGGGTCACATATGGTCGTTCGGGTCTCTTCTTGTGTCTTGTGGTCATGTGCTGCGTCTCTGGTCAGTTGGTCAGTCCCCCTTCGTCGTGTCTTGTGGTCGCTGTGGGGGGGGGGGGGGGGAGGAACGGTAAGGCCTTGCTTGGTCCGGCAGGCTGGGGAACAGCCACGCACGATGCCTCCTTCAGCCGACGGCGCAAGAAGTCGCAGGGCACCGAAGCTCCGGGCCAGGATGAGGGGGTGATGATGAAGCCAAGTGTTACGCGGTAGCAGGCCGATGAAAACAGGAGAACAAAGGACAGAGTGAAGAAGTTGGATGACCGTGAGATGAAGTTTAATGAATGGTTGGCAGGCCTAGTGCGAGCACTCCTGCCCGCGTCACTGCCCGCTTCTTGCTCCTTGCACGCCCGTAAAAATATGTAGCACCGCAATTAACGTCACTAAGAGGCAAACGATCAGAGGCAAATGATAGGAGAGGAAGGGTAGGCCTTCGCCATTCTCTTAAGAGACATCTAAGAAAACATCTAATATTTTCTAAAAATGCAAGCGTGCCTTGACGCCTGTGACAGGCATTCTCTAAGAAGTCAAAGGTCCTGGATAGGTTCTCATTATATTGAAGGCCATCAGATTATTCCGATCAACAACCTCCTATGTTTTATACAAAGAGCCTTCAATGCAGCACGTGTTTGAATATGTTAAACGAATGCCGCGTGTCTAGTTCCATACATTGAAACTCCTGCTAGACTTATCAAAGCGCCTGCTCATAGTTACTTTGAATAGATTCAATGGAAGACATTGTCTCAGTTCAGTCTCAGGAAGCACCTTCAAGGTCCTCAATCTGCGAAGGCTTGCGGACATAACAAATGTCACTTGTGTTGTGTTCAATGCTGCGTTTTGCGACCGCCTTTGTTTTAGGAAGAAATCCTGTCTTCTATAAAGTTAACAAGAGTACGATCGGGCTCTAAACGACCTATTCACTATAATCACATTATTGAAAGGAGTGATGATGAGTGTTTTTAGATTTCGCTCTATAAATTCCAACTTATTCTAATCAATGGAGCCTTTCAAAATTCTTTTTTTGTCTTTTGCTTACAGTTTCCATTCAGTAGCGCACTCAAGAAGGAGTTCGAAAAAGCGCGCGTAACCTTGTCAGATGATACCAAAGTGGGTATACACAATACCGGATATTTTAGGAGCCTTGTAGATTTTCTACAAACTCTACCAGCGTAAGTATTCGATGTTCTTTCTAGGCACAAGATTCCTGTCTATTTTGTAAGAAGCACGCTGTCTTGTCAACATATTTGCATGCAGTCTGCTAATTGACCGCATATCAGTGGTCGTCTGTGTGCGCACAAGGTCATTAATTATAAAAACAGCTTCCTGAAAATAGCCTGGTTATTCGGTTGGTAACATGAGTTTTACGACAATATAAACAAAGCGAGGCATACTAACATTGGGTCGGTAAATGAATTTTACCTCCTTACGTCTCACTGTTACTAGTGCATATGCAATAAGTGACCTGCAGCTAGCAACATAAAAGAAATATCTTGTGCGAATTTCAGAAAGGCTGTTGCTCTTCACCTGGTGGGTCATCTAATTTCGGTCATGTCTGGTGGAGTTAGAATATGGCGTACCTGGGCAGTGCCGTCACCGCTGTCCATCGAAACGCGTCGTAATTTGGCGTTATGTTCTTGTGGCCTTCTTTACTATGCAGGTGTTTGAAAAATGAGCAGTCCATAATATATTCGCGCAAAAGGGAACAACAACTTGGCGCTTTCATTTCCTCAGATTGTTCACTATGTTAGGAATTAACTGAGTACGCTCGACCCCTGTGCTATCTTTCATAGTGGTTCAAGCCATGGCATGATGTAGTGCATTTGTTCAGCTGTACCTGATACTTTACTTGAAAAAATGTTTCCTGCGCCCCTCGTTTCTCGGGAGTTTGAAGAAAGCCAGAGAAGGGCGAAGCAAAACCACAGATTAGCTCTCATCTTCAACCATACTGCTCAGCTTCAAAGAAGCACTTTGAAAGAACCAACGTCCCCGCTGCGGGCTCGTGCTCAATTTCATGCGCTTCACAATAACAAAAAAAAAAAAATCGGAAAGGGGGCTCAGCTCCACTGAACCACGTAGCATCAAGGCATAACCAGTCTAATTCGTCTTCCTGCGTATAGCTACATAAATGCTACGTATTATTTTCTATAAGCTGCGTTCACAGGACTTATCGGTAATTACGCAGTGCACCCTCCATATTTCCGCTAAACAATTTGAGCCATTTTAAGATTACACTCACAGAGACGTCAGTCTTGAATTTACGAGAGTGATGTAGCGCACATTGTCGATTCGAAACGCATTTCGGTGCGCTATATTTTTGCTATACAGAAGCGAATCCACATTTGCTTGGTTATTCTATATTTCATCGCGTTTTCATCTTCTAAAAAATAGTCAACATAGCCTATACGTGCGTAGCAAAAATGTCTGAATCTCTATTTGCCACTGTACTATACAACACAACGTACTCTAAAGTTGGCGCGACATTGCTGTCAGCATTAGCTTAACTCGTCTTTTTGCACAAGTGCTTTTCGGAGCTCTACTGATTCCGTGGTTCGACGACAGTTTCTTCGATGTCGTTGGGAACCTGCCACCACCTCCAATTTCTGAGTGGCAAACGGACGCGAGCGACGCCGCACAATCATCGCCTTTCCCGGATATCAATGAGCAGTCGCCCACTTTAGATGCATTAATTCAACTGGCCTGGCAACCACCTATGTCAACTGATACAAGGAGTACGCATTCACTACTTAACCGCTGCTTCGACAGACTGCTGGCGGGGCGCAGTATCGCTGTCGACATTAGCTTACACTGTCTTTTTGCACTGGTTAGTTACCGAACCACTGCGTCTTGTTAGCGGTATTGTGATCTATGCTAGATTGCGTTGTCGTGGTACGACACCCTATTAGAGTACGTGAGAAAATATATTGGTTTACGTGATTTTGTCTATCATGCTTTCTCTGGATTACTTTTACCTCTCTTCAAGAATGTCAAATTAAACCCTGGCCCTAATCCAAATGCTGATAGTACTGAAGAAAGCGCAAGTATGTAGGCAAGTATGCTATTGTCCGAAGACTTGATCAATGGCACACTAGATTTTTCTCCGAGCTTGAAGATGTCAAGACAGAGCAGTTCTCTCTCGCTCTTCGGTTACAAGAACAACATAACACGCTCCCTGTTCTACAAAGTGATCTACTATCAGCCAGAGTCCCCAAAAATCTGCCAAAAATGATCGAATTTAAAACGTCCCTTGAGGAGGCAAGGAACAGAATGCGCAAGCATAAGTTCATAGTTTTTGGCCAGTTTTATTTTGAAAATGTAAGTTGAAAACACTCTGAGAAAAATCAATCGCGTTGTTTGAAACTGAGGTTGAGCAGAATATCACAACAAAATATGTCGAACGTGCTGATGGCTGGGAGCGTTTCGTGAGGGGAAGAAGGGGCCGATTATACACACTTCTGTAGATTTAAGTTAAGGAACAAGTTTTGCCGTGCGGATCCAAGCTGAATGATAAAGAATACTTCAATAGATAGGATTTCAGTCCTGCTATCAGACATGCACACTCAAAACTAGTTTAATATGCTCAGGCAAAAGACCTCTCATGTAAGCTACGTTTTGATAAACTGCAAATGGGCCACACATTTTTTGCTTTCACAGCGGCGAAAACATCTCTATGGTCCTCTTCCTACTACTCAAAGTGACTACCGCTATATTATAGTCACAGTATATCAACGTACCATCAGTATGGACCACGGTGTGTGTTATTGGGCGTTGTCGTGAAGGATTGGTAGCGAAGTCAGAAGATGGCGCAGGGTGGTGAATCCTTCATGACACTCGGCCGGCCATGCAATTAAGGCACTGTTTCCTCTGAGTCGCTTCGTCAGGGGTCCAATATTGATGTAACTTCGCGTAAAAAGCGATGAAAATATCACCACAGATCTGTGAAGCTTCGAACCTGTTTGAGCGAGAACGGTTTAGGAAACAGCACTACTGCACGGAGCTGGGCTGAATCAGGGTGCACATCTTTTTTATAGACGATGTGCCCCAAAATGGGCAATTCCAGGGCACCGAACGGACAGTTATTGAGATTCCATTGTAGGCTGGCGTCATCACGCAAACCAAATTTTCCCGCAGATTTGCTGGTAGCTTCTGTGTCGGTTGTTATCGGGAGTGTGCGGCTTTGTACCTCCAGGGCGGAAAGCAATCCTCAGCTTCACCAAGTGAAAGGTGTTACCCAGTACGTTAACGGGGAATGTAATTCCGCTTCAGCTGAAAGTGGGAAAGACAAAACACGCTGTAGACAAAAACCCGGTCTCGAGCAGCCCGGCGGCACTTCGTCGCTCTCATGGTCTTCTTCCAGCATGCAGTTGTCATAGTCCACTACCACACACACACACACACACACACACACACACACACACACACA
>JAJIZL010027517.1:438-32400 GCA_023969395.1 Amblyomma maculatum | reverse complement strand
ATAGAATGATGGATGGATGGATGGATGGATGGATGGATGGATGGATGGATGGATGGATGGATGGATGGATGGATGGAATATAGCGGCGTCCTCTTTGAAACGGGGTGGTAGCAGTAGCTATCATGCAAATTTTACTCCCTACATCATCCATCATTCTATTTAATAAATTTTTGTTTCTACATTACTAACATTATGTCACTTCTCTGCATTTAAGCCCCCAATCTTCCAGTCGTTTTTTGCTAGCTTCCACCGCTGGTTTATTCACCCGGCCACTGGCATCTCTAAACCCCAGAGCTTCAGGAACAGTGACTGCGCCTGCATCAACTTCCGGATGGATACCATTACATTCGAGTATAATATGGTCAATTCTTTCACTGGAGTTACCACATACAACACATGCGTCATTGTTAAATTTCTTTTTGTAGCTGCGTGTTTAAAGGCACCCTGATCTAGCTTCAAAAAGTAGGGCACTGCCTCTTGAGTTATCAAAGAAAGCTTCCTTCCTTATCTGCCTTTTCCACTTTCAGTTTAATTTCGGTATATTTCCACACACTGTTTCTTTTCCATCGAATTTAACCAATTTTTACCTTCTCTGTTGTTCACCTGTTGCTTAACGCTCGTCATTTCTTTGTCCTTGTGACTAGCATACTTACTAGTTAGTTTCCTAGTTCTTCCATTTTGAGTCAACGCGTTTTAAGTATAGGTATTTAAATACTTTAGCTGCCCGACTGTTACTGTCCAATTTCCTAAGGCGTTCCTCATAAAATATTTTACTCTGAGCTTCCCGTACTTCGAAAGATGCCCAGCCCATATCTCCCTGTACCGCCTCATTTGTGGTTTTGCGGTGGGCAATTAGTGCTATATCGTCCTACGGCTCTCTGATTTATTTCTAATGTCAACTGTACCTCTGATTTTAGGCACAAACTCGCATTTCAAAAGTAAGTCCGGGCACCATAATTCCTTTCCAAATACCCCTTAAAACCTCATACTTGTTGTATCCCCACAATGCCCTATGCTTCATTATCCCGGCATTTCTTCGCCCTTTGGCCTTAAGTGATTGCTCCTGCTTTTCAGTGTATGCCAATCCTTCGTTTACCCATACTGCCAAATATTTATATTCTGCTACTCTGGGTATTTAATGGCCTTCTATTTTAAGACCCTGATCAGTTGAGCCGTTGTAAATCATCAGACCCGACTTAACTGCGCTAAAACTGAAGCCTTCGTCTCCGCAATACTTAACTAGAGTTTGCAATTCTTCCCGACTCTCAGCTAGCACCACAATATCGTCTGCATACATCGAACCAGGGAGGCGCTGCTCTACGGCCTTTCCACCTAATCTATATGACATGTTAAAAACTAGGTTACTTTCTTGTATCCTCCGTTCCAGGTTTACCATATAAAGCATGAACAGCAGCGGTGATAGAGGACAGCCTTGTCTTAATCCTTTGCATACTTTGACATCTTCCGTACTTCTTATCCCTTCTCATGTAATTTCTACTTTGTTATCCCGGTATATTTCCTGTAGGAACTCAATTATCGCATAACCGATACCTTCTTCTTTTAATATGTTCCACAGGAGTTCCCTGCTTACGTTGTCGTACGCCCCGTGTATGTCCAGGAAAGCCAAATACAGAGGTCTGTTTTCTACTCTAGATATTTCGATGCATTGGGTAAGCACGAACAGGCTATCATCTAAGCGCCTATCATTTCTAAAGCCGTTCTGAAGTTCTCCGAGTATCTTGTTACTTTCTACCCATGCTTGCACCTTTAATTTCACCGCCTGCATGGCCAACCTGTACATAACTGATGTTGGTAATCGGCGTGAAAGTGCTGGAAGATATATATAGTGGCTGCAGAGCAACCATAGTTCTGCATAACGAAGGTAACAAAATTCCCATAAAGAAAGGTGTTAGGCAAGGAGACACGATCTCCCCAGTACTATTCACAGCTTGCTTAGAGGAAGTATTCAGGCTTGGAATGGGAGCAGTTAGGGATGAGGGTAGATGGAGAATACCTCAGTAATGTGCGATTTGCTGATGCCATTGCATGCTAAGTAACTGGGGGGATGAATTGCAAATAATGATTGATGACCTAGACAGGAAAAGTAAAGAGGTAGGCTTAAAAATCAATATGCAGAAGACTAAGGTAATGTTCAACAGCCTCGGGAAGGAACAGCAGTTTACGTTAGGTAGGGAAGCACTGGAAGTACAGCCGAGTCCACTTATAACGATACCGGTTTTAACAATATATCGGTTACAACAATGAAAACCTGCTGTACCGTCCACTTTTGTATGTTTTCGATCACTGCCTTGTCGTTTCGGAGGGGCTTGCGAAACTCGATGAAGTCGTGAGCTCTGCTGTGTAGGGCCACCCAAGATAGACAGGTCACGGCAGAGAGTTCTGACAAAATGTGATTCACTGGAGAAGGTAACGGCAACCCACTTCAGTATTTCGTGCCAAGAAAACCCTACGGCCAGTCACAATACCATCAATGATATGGCGCCGGAAGATGAGCCCCCAGGTTGGAAGGCGTCCTACGTATTACTGGGGATGAACAAAGGTCGATTCCTAGTAGCTCCAGGACGAATGAAGCGGCTAGGCTAAAGCCAAAAGGACGCTCAGTTGTGGATGTGTCGGGAAGCGACCGGAAAGTCCGATGTTGCAAGGAGATATATCACATAGCAACATGGAATGTAAGATCTATGACGGAAGGTAAACTGGATGTCGTCAAGCGAGAAAGGACAGATTGAACATTGATATCTTGGGTATCAGCGAGCTCAAGTGGACCGGAATGGGAGAATTTAACTCCGGCGACCATTATGTCTTTTATTGTGGGCACGAATCCAAGAAAAGAAATGGGGTCGCTCTCATAGTAAACAGAAGAATGGGCAAAGCAGTGCTAGGGTACAACCGCAAAAACGACCGAATGATTTCACTTCGGATCCCTTTCAACATAACAGTTATCCAAGTCTGTGCACCGACCACTACTGCTGAAGAAGGTGACGTTGAGAGATTTTATGCGGACCTACAATGCCTTTTAGACCACACCCCATCATCAGACGTCGTTTTCCTCATAGGAGACTGGAATGCTAAGGTCGGGAGTGAAGAAATATCCGGAATTATAGGCAAGTTCGGTCTTGGCGAGCCAAATGAAGCTGGGCAGAGGCTAGTAGAGTTTTGTCAAGAAAACAACCTGACCATAGCGAATACTCATTTTCAACAGCCCAAGAGGCGCCTGTACACATGGACTTCACCGGACGGTCTGTAGAGGAATCAGATCGATTATATTATTTGCCGGCAGAGATGGAGAAGCGCTATACAAGCAGTAAAAACAAGAAATGCAAGAAAGCAAACTGGTTATCTGAAAGGCTTTGCGAATAGCCGAGGAAAGGAGGATGACAAAAGTTGTGGGGGGAAGAGAAAGATACGAGGTTCTCAATGCGGATTTTCAGAAAATAGCAAGGAGAGATAAGAATGCCTTCCTGAACATACAGTGCCAAGCAGTTGAGGACAACAGCCAATTAAGGAACACAAGAGCTCTGTAAAAGACAATGAAAGATATCAAAGGAAGTTTCTGTGCTAAGCTGGTCGTGATAAAGGACAGACGAGGCAAGGACCGCACTGAAGCCTCAAAGATAAAGAAGAGGTGGCAGGAATACACAGAAGAACTGTACAAGAAGGACCCGAATGTGCAAACCCAACATAAGACAGTTGTGATTACTGATCTCGGGCCGGGCATCCTGAAGAGTGAAGTTGAATGGGCCTTAGCCAGCCTTGCTAAGAACAAAGCTAGCGGAATTGATGGCGTTTCAGCCGAGTTGCTTCAAAACCTCAACCATGACGCTGTTAACATTCTGCATACATTATGTCAGAAGATTTGGACAACCCTGCAGTGGCCACAGAATTGGAGGAGGTCAGTTTACATCTCCATTCCAAAGAAAGGCAATGCCAAAGATTGTTCCAACTACCGCTATCACGCTTATTTCGCATGCTAGCAAGGTGATCTTGAAATTCCTCCAAGGTAGGCTGCAGCAGTATGTGGATCGGGAGCTTCCGGACGTGCAAGCTGCGTTTCGCAAGGACAGATGAACTAGATAGAGACCAAACTGCCAACCTTCGCTGGATCATGGAAAAATCAAGAGTTCCAGAAACCCATCTACTTCTGCTTTATTGATTATGCGAAAGCGTTTGACTGCATAGATCACAGCAGATTGTGGCAAGCTCTCCAAGAGATGGGAGTTCCAACTCACCTCATCTGTCTCCCCAGGAACCTGTATGAAGGGCAAGAGGCCACAGTCAGAACTGGGCATGGTCTTAGTGATTGGTTTCCGATTGAGAAAGGATTGAGGCAAGGCTGCATACTGTCGCCCTGCCTATTTAACCTATATGCAGAGTGCATCATGAGGAAGGCCGGTCTGGACGAGTCTTCAGCTGGAGTGAAGATTGCTGGAAAACGTATCAACAACCTTAGATATGCGGATGATACCACTTTAATGGCAGAAAGTGAAGTGGAACTCAAGAGACTTCTGATGCGCGTACAAGAAGAGAGTGAGAAGTTTGGGCTTAAACTGAACATTAAAAAGAGAAAGATCATGGCGTCTTGCCCTATCAAGTCCTGAGCATCAATGGACAAGAAGCGGAAGCTGTGACAGATTTTCTGTTCTTGGGCTCCAAGATTACCTCGGAAGGAGACTGCAGCCATGAAATTAGGAGACGCCTGCTTCTGGGAAAGAGAGCAATGGTTAGCCTTGACCGCCTAGTAAAGAGCAGAGACATTAGTCTGCCAACCAAGATCCGTATAACTCATGCTATGGTCTTTCCAGTTGTGATGTATGGATGCGAGACTTGGACTGTGAAAAAGGCTGACCGCCGAAGAATTGACGCGTTTGAATTGTGGTGCTGGCGAAGACTCTTGAGAGTTCCTTGCACTGTCAGAAGATCAAATCAGTCGATATTGTCGACCATAAACCCTGGCTGCTCATTGGAGGGTCAAATTCTAAAGTTAAAGCTCAGCTACTTTGGTCATCTGATGAGAAGAGAGGAGTCGCTGGAGAAAGATTTGATGTTGGGAAAGGTTGAGGGTCGCCGGAGAAGGGGTAGGCAGCGAACGCGATGGTTAGATGGCATCCTCGAGGCACTGCAGATGAAGTTAAGATAGTGAGAGACCGGAAAGCGTGGCGTGACATGGTCCATAGGGTCACCAAGAGTCGGACAGGACTGAACAACTTAACTGAACTGTTAGTAAAATAACCTGCTTACTACAATGCCCCCTTGGCAGATTATAGGTTATAACAATGAAGTCTCGCTCCTGAGTTCTCGTGCCCAAAGGTAGTTGAACGCGAAATCTTTGAAAAGAAAAAAAAAGAAAGAAATTCCAGCTTCTGCATCCTCTCCGCCGCGCGCTCATACAATAGAACCTGTTTTCTGGACGTCTCCGCATTGTAAGCCCGTGCGCCTTTATCCCGCTGCCCTTCCACCCCTCGGAACACAAATAGACTGCGCCCATAGCTCTGCGCTGCGCCACCCTCCGAAACACAAATGGACTTCGCCAACGCGCCGACAGCGCTGATCTGCTCACTCACCCGCTCGCCTATGGACTCGGTGGAAGTTTTTTTCTTCCGCCATGCGCTCGCCCCTCATTTTGGGGACGTTTTTGTCACTTGAACTCACCCCCGCTGCTCTCTACGCATGCGCCGCGTTGCTATTGCGCTTGCGCAGTTCTGCAAACGGATTTGGTTGTTTGTTCAAGTTGATTGCGTCGAAGTCGTTCCTAGCCACGCGGTTTCTTCGTCTCGTTTGAATCGCCGCTGAAACGTAAGATGGCTGATCCATCCGCTGATTATCGGACAACGTTGCCGGTGAAAAGAAAGCGCACGGCACGGCTATCGATTTGGAGACGACAAGCGCAGTATCGCGAAGGAGTATACGCACTATCGCAACCGACGGTGTCGACGATCATCCGCTCCTCTGTGAAGTTCGACAAAGAAAAGTCCTCGCTTGACAGTGGGCGCAAACGCGTTCGACAAGGCGCCTGACGACGACAGAGAAGATGACGCGGTAGGGCAGGCTGCCTCAACGTTGTTCTCGCAAGAGGCCCTGCAGTTGATTCAGTCCCTCTGGGGCTTTGTTTTCGCGAGGGACATTCCGCTGCACTACGTGGTGTACCTAGATGCCATGGAGAAGGATGTCGACACCACCGTGGTCGACACGCTTCGCATGAGGCAAGCAAGGTTAACGGACATGGGGTTTTCTCGTGCAAGCCAGTGAGATGTATACGTGGCGAGATGATTGCGGCGATTTCACCCCAGGGGCCTGCGTGCTCCAATCTCCTCTGCTTTTAAATAAAAGTTTCGTCTTTCTCTCTCTCTCTTCAGCCCAGCGTTACTTCGGGATTTCTCAAGCTGAGGGGCAGCCGCGGCAACCTTCTCGTATTTTTTACAAGACCCCTTTCGGGGCCATCAAAACGATGTCTCGGCGGAGCTCGCATGTCACTTGCCGTCCGTGACCCCTATCTGCAGTTATGCTTTTTTTCGTGCAAACCGTTTATAACAATTATCGGTTATAACAATGGAAATTTTGTGGCACTTGAATATTGTTATAAGTGGACTCGACTGTAGTAGGCGAATATGTCTACTTAGGACAGGTAGTAACCGCAGATCCGGACCATGAAAAGGAAATAACAAGAAGAATAAGATTAGGAGAGCACATTTGGCAAGCACTCGCAGATTATGACTAGCAGATTACCGTTATCGCTCAAGAGGAAAGCATACAACAGTTGCATCTTACCTTTACTCACCTATGGGGCTGAAACGTGGAGACTAAGAGGGTTCTACTTAAGTTGAGGACAACTCAGAGGGCTATGGAACGAAAAATGGTAGGGGTAACATTAAGAGATAGGAAGCGTGCAGAGTGGGTAAGAGAAATAACTCAAGGTACCGACATTCTAGTGGAAATTAAGAAGAAATGGGCATGGACAGGACATGTAGTGCGAAGAGAGGATAACTGATGGTCGCTTAGGGTAACAAACTGGATTCCAAGGGAAGGAAAGCGTAGCAGGGGGCGGCAGAAAGTTAAATGGGCGGATGAGGTTAAGAAGTTCGCAGGGGCCAAGTGGATGCAGCTAGCACAGAACCGGTTAATTGGAGAAATATGGGAGAGGCCTTCGCCCTGCAGTGGGTATAGTCAGGCTGATGATGATGATGGTATTCGGCCTGTAGGATTTTATGTGCCCAAGTGGTCGAAATTTCCGGAGTCCTCCACTACGGCGTCTCTCATAGCCTGAGTTGCTTTGGGACGTTAAACCCCACAAACCAAACCAAACCAAACCAAACCTTTCCCTTTATAAATCAAATTCATTTTACTCTGCCGCCAGCTGTCCGGAATTTTCTTATTCGTTATGACTGTTTCCAAAGCCTTTAACGTTTCCTTACTTTTATTAATTAGCTTGATCGGAATTACATCTATTCCTGTAGATGTGTTTTTAGGAATATTTTTTCTGCCTTTTTCCAGTTTAGATTGGTCAGTTCTAAGCTGCTTTGTACTCTGCTACCTTGTGATGGCTTCCTGCTTTGCGGAGATTACCATATCGTCGCTCTTAAATGACTCGGCTGTAACTGATGTAATGTAGTTGACTGCGTTGTCTCCCTTTAAATAATTTCCCTCGTTATCTTGAATCCGATCCTATACTTTCTTTAATTCTTCTTCCCTAGCCAGCTTATATGGTTCCAGAATTTTCTTGCTCCGCCTCTAGAGGCATCGTGTATGTCAGCCATCCAGCGATCGGTGGACTGCCTTATTTTACTTTGGACAAGGGCCTGTACCTACAGTTTCTTTTGTCGATATGATTCCCATTTTTGGTCGATTTCCTCTTGAGATACTTGTGCTTTCTTTGCCGCTCGGTGTTCCCTTGAAGCAGCCCGTCGTTGTTCAATAGCTTCCCTGATTTCCTTATTCCACCAGCTCCGTGGCTCCCTCTTCCCATTCCAGCGGTTTGCTACTTTAACCTCTTTAATTTTCCTCCTTATGAGTAGTTCTACCTGTTCATAATCCCAGTCTTCCATGGGGCTTTCTTATTGCTTCCTCTATGTCTTCTGCTATCTGTGCTATTTGATCGTTGTTTAATTTTGCATTTACTTTTTGTCTAACTTCCATTTCTCTTTTCATCAAGGGCCCCATCTGCAGACTAATACGTTTATGATCCCTTCCCAGACTCCACTCCCCTTATATGTCTATTTACATTTTTGTGACCTTGCTATAAATTTCCTGCGACATTAGACAGTAGTCAATAGTCGTCTGCCTGTTGCGGAATTCCCACGTGATTTGGCATTCGCATTTTGTTTCTCTATTTACTACATAACTAGATCATGTCGCTCGCAGAAATCTAGCATCAGCTTCCCGTTACAATCCGTGTATCCATCCAGATCGTCGATGTGGCCGTTCATGTCCCCCAGTAGAATAATATTGGCCCCGTCTCCAAACTGGCTTATATCGTCATTGAGACATTCAACAAGATCCTTGTTTTCTTGCCTGCATTGGTGTCCTGTTCCTAAATAAACTACCCCTAGCCATGTCCTTATGCCGGCAATTGTTCCTGATACCCAGATATGTTCTTTACAAGATAATTTAATTATTTGCCAATTTGTTCCCTGGTGTATCAACATACCTACCCCTCCACCCTTTTTTTCCGTTTTCGTTCTGTTGCATCCTTCCTAGACGTAGCCTTCAATAAACGGCGGATCTTCTAGATCCCTGAGATGAGTCCCGCATAGAGCGTACACACCTATTTTGTCATCCTTCAACTGCTGTTCTATCTCTAGCCATTTCGCTCTTTTTCTACCTCCTTGCATGTTTATGTAGCTGATCCTAGTGTTAAATTTCTTTTCTGTACTTTTCTTTCCCGACCTCCTCCTTGCCATTTTTTGGGGCGCAGCCTCCGTTATTACACTTTCTTCTGGTTCACTTCTAACCACCTCTGTGCACGGAGTCCTCGCAGACCCCCTAAAAAAGCTACAGCCCTGCCTGCCTGGCACCAGCCGATCTCTGCTCCCACACTTCTGTTAAAATGAATGCCATCTCGCTGAAAAGCCCTACCAAAACCTGCTTTATGTACCTCCCTGTTAACCTCAACCACTTCGAAACGCTTCTCCAGGCTTAACTTTCTTATGTCCTGATTAACTGTCACCACATCCTTTTCCAGCTTTCTGTTCGATCCTAACACCTCCGGTACTGTGCATACAACTATCTGAGCTTGCTGTGTTATCTCCCTGATATCGTCAACTCCCTTAGCTAAACTTTCCACCACTCCTGCAGCGTCACCATTTAGGACATCGTTTAGTCCCGCGGCTACTATCACCATACTGCGCTGTGCAGAATTTTTCAACAGCCTATTTTTCAGCACTCTTTCAGCACTGCCCTCATTGTCCTCCCTACGGGGTTGCGCAGCCGGCTGCGTTAATGCTCGTTGTTGCCGATAATATCGACATACTGTTGTGCCCCTTGTTATACGCAAAATTAAAATAAGGGTGTAGAAGAAAAGAAGCAGCAAGTTACATCCCTGGAGCTTTTTTTTTTTTTTTCTTGAGGCGTGTGCTAATCTGCTCACGCGTGGTTGTCGCGCTAGGCCGCACTTTCGATCAATGGCGCGCCTGAATTGTAAAATATCTTATTTAGCGTGAATTGGAAGATTGCAAATCAGTACCCGGTGTGTTAAATTTGCCTGCCGACGGACTGCGCACCGCCTTTTCGCATAAAATATGTACAAGGGTGTTGTTCCTGATTTCCTTGTTGCGCCAATTCATCTCGGCTTTTAAGGCTTCATGCATACAAGCTGTCAACAGATTTCGCCAGTATGTATACGTCCAGGTATCCAGATAGAACAGGTTTCGGCACTTCAAAGGCGCCAGAGTGCTCTCTTAAATTCCAGCGCGATATTCTAACGTCTTTACGCATTCGATTCATCGATGTATTGAATATAGTCAACTACGTCCAGGCTTCAGTTACTGAGATGCGTCTCCAGAACACGATTTTCAAAAGAAATGACTCAGAGTATATACGTGGCAGCAACTGCCCCTATCGTTTAGCTGCTCTCGTCTACCACAAGTTCGCATGAGTGTTGTTGCTATAGGAATGGCGATCACCGTGCTGTTTGCTTTTTTTTATTAGTGCGAGATTTTTTTTCCTGCGAGTTGTGTGAGGTCACTGAATAATGCCGTTTCTTTGTTTAACCTCCATGGCGCGCCATGAAAACAGTGTAATGAGGTAGGGATTGAAACTGCCAACCATTTGACACTATCCACAGAGCAATATCGTTTGTAGCGAGCCTTACCGCACTTAGCAGTGAGGTTCGCTACTGCAGCTATCGCAGTAGAAGCAAGAATGAGCACACACATGCCTTCCAACTTAATTTTGTCTGAAAGTACCCAGCCCTATACATGTATGCATCACATTTTCTGTATGCCCATTGCTTGGTACATTCTATTACTTCCCTGAATTGCTGCTGGCAAATAATGTTTGTTGTTTTGCAATATGGCAAAAAAAAAATCCCATGCATCACAGCTCAACACTCAAAACATTTGTGATCTTTCAGGTGTCAACTAACTGGACGCCCCATAAATTCGGACTTTGCAAAATATGTTCGGCAGCTATAGAAAGAAAACCACACTTTTAACATTAGACAGCCCGTATACATTCGCTGCTTTTTCGCAAAACGATTTCGTGAAGAATGTCGCTAGTTTTGAATATTGCATGAGAACGCAGTGCAATTAGTTTTTTCATTCAATATCTTCACAAGCAAAGAAAGCCGTGAAACCTCGTTCGCCTCCCCCCACCCCCTCCCTGTCTCACTACTGCTCGAGCTCATCCCTGGCATATGGACAACGAAAAACAAGTGAAATATTTCAAATTCCGTCAAGAATTACGGAAAGAAAAAAAAGATGCGGTATTGGAGAGGAGAAAGACTTTGCTGCAAAGACTGCGCATTGCACAAAGCTCGAATTCGCATCCACAAAGGAGCTTCACATTGTGTCTAGGTATAAGGCAGACCTCTGCTATGTGACTTCGCAGGCAGCAGTATCTGCTATATATTGATTTTCACGAAATAGAACCACGATCTGATGGCAGCAGGAGCTACATATCAGAGGAGGATCAGCGCGCATGGAATCAAGAAACAACATTAAGCTTCTTCGTGTACGCGTAATGATATCGCAGACATGTTTTACACCCGGAAGCAATAGTGTGAGCACTGTGTGGCACTTCATCTTCCACACGGCTGAACGTGCTGCTTCGTCTTCATCCTGCTGTCTTTTGTAAATACCCGTCGTCTTTGCGGAGTGTGGTTGGCTGCAGTGTGCGACCAAGGCTTCAGGTCTGCAATAAAATCTGATCCCCCAAGTCCGACCTTCGCGTTACCGTACACGTGGTGGAGGTGCGCATTGACTTCCCCGCTGCTTCGCCACCTGCATACACCTCGAGCTCTATTCTGGCCGCCGTTTGACCCCGGCCACCATCGTCATGACCCAAGAGGGCCACTCCGCTGTTCTGGCTTCTACCAACTCGACCCCAGCTCCCCTTGCCACTTGGACTGTCAGTAGCCGTCAGCGCGACCCGCAGATGTTCGCCAGTCTCCGCGGCGACGACGCTGATGACTGGCTCGACAGCTACGACCGGGTCAGTGCTTTCAACCGGTGGGACGATTCTCTTAAACTAATTAATGTGTCCTTTTATTTGACGGATGTGGCCAAAACGTGGTTCCTAAATCATGAATCGACGATTCCGGACTGGGCTACCTTTAAACAAAAGTTACGCCAGATTTTCTGCGCTCCTACTGTTCGCACGGAGTCCGCCAAGAAGAAGCTAGAAGCCCGACTTCAGCGGTCCAGTGAGACCTATACCTCTTATATAGAAGATGTTCTTGCACTTTGCCGGCGCATAAACGACACCATGCCAGAAGCCAAGCGGGTTCGTCACGTCCTTAAAGGTAGTGGGCCACTCGCCCTAAACGCCCTGGCCGTGCAGAACCCTACCACTATCGACGCCATCATATCGACTTGTCAAAGCATTGACGAACTACAGTCAATACGCCTGCAGCCTGATCCCACCTCCTTTGGTTTCACTGCTGACGCTGACCTCCGTGCGCTTATTCGTGGATTAATTCGGGAAGAGCTCTCGGCTCAAGGTGATTTGTGCCGCCCTGCATCTGAGCCACATCCTTCAAGTTCCGGCCTGCGTAGCATTGCCAAAGAAGGGCTGGCCTCAATGACCTCTTCCCCCCCCCCCCAACACCGGTCGCTCCTACCATCTCTCATGTGCCAACGTACGCCCAGGTCATGTCCTTGCCGCCTGCAGTTCGAGCGCCTACGCCACCGGCGCCTACCACTGCTCATGTCGACGCATTGGCAACACCTGCCGCGGCGCCGACATACTACCCCACCTGGCGCCCATCCCGCCCTGTTTGTTATTGCTGCGGGTACCGAGGCCATATTTCCCGTTTCTGTCGTCGCAGGCTCCAAAATGAACGCCGTGGCTACGACTCATTTGAAGCAGACTACCCTCCTCGCTTCTCGGGCTCTAACCACCGTTCATTCCCTGATTATCCCCGACGTTCATCATCCCCGCCAGAAAGTCCCGCTCCACCTGGTGGTTACAGGCCTTCAAGATGCCGTTCTCCTTCGCCTTTTTGCCGCTCAACCTCGCCTCTCCGCCAAGCTTCTCTGACAACCCCCCTCCTATCGGAAAACTGACCACTGCAGTTTTTGAAGGGAAAACTGCACTCTTCGGCCATCCCAAAAATCCTCCGGAACGTCCCTCGAATATTATTTTAGTTTGGGTTGAAGGTTTATCAATTGAGGCTTTGGTTGACACGGGCGCCGCTGTTTCTGTGATACACACTGACTTGTGCTCCCAACTGCGAAAAGTGAAAACGCCTTACGATGGACCTGAACTCTGTGGAGCTAATGGTGCAATAATTCGGCCTTTTGCTAAGTGTACTGTGCGAGTTTTTGTTGACGGTGTCCGCCACCATGTAGAATTTGCCGTGATGTCACCGTGCGCTCACCCAATTATTTTAGGCTGGGATTTTTTGTCTGCCACATCAGCCAGCATTTCATGTCGTGACAGGGCGAATCCGTCTTCTGAACCTCCCGAGCCCCGTCATAGCCTGCTTGCCGCTACTGACTCAGTGTTACCCCCTCACTGCGAACAACTTGTCGCGCTTACTTCCACTGACATTGATAACGGAGATGTGCTAATCGTGCCTTCTGATCGCCATCTAACCCGTGGAATTGCGTTACCACCAAGTCTTGTTCGGTTTGAGCATGGCACAGCACTTGTCGCTGCTTCGAACACTTCCCCAGAGCCCATTGTGCTGACTAAAGGGACATGTTTTCCTTGTGCCCTGGACATTCACCCGGTGTCCCTCACCACACTCTTCCTCACCAGCAGCTTCTTCCAATGCCTCTCTCTGTGTTCTCTTTGGAACCATCAATCCTGACCTTCCTGCGGTTCACCGCCAAGCTTTGCAGGAATTACTTCGAAAACACTAAGCCTCCTTTGATGTCACTTCTCCGACCTTGGGCCGAACTTCTTCTGCACAGCACCGCATTATTACACAAGGTACTTCTATTGTTAGCCGCCGCCCTTACCGTGTTTCCTTATCAGAACGTAAAATCATAGAAGATAATGTGAATGATATGCTCCCACGAGACATTATTCGGCCCTCAGCTAGCCCCTGGTCATCTCCGGTCGTCTTGGTCAAAAAAAAAAAAAAAAAGGATGGGTCCGTGCGTTTTTGCGTTGATTACCGCGCACTTGCAAATATGTTTACCCTAAGCCACGAATTGACGACTCCCTCGACTGTCTTCAGGGTGCCGAATATTTCTCCATTTTGGATTTGCGTTCCGGTTACAGGCAGATTCCGATGCACGAAGCCGACAAAGAAAAAACCGCATTCGCTACTCCCGATGGGTTTTATGAATTCATAGTCATGCTTTTTGGACTTTGTAATGCCCCCGCTACGTTTGAGCGCATGATTGACACTGTTCTTAGAGGACTTAAGTGGAAAACATGCTTGTGCTACCTGGACGACATAGTTATTTTCTCTGCGAATTTTTCTGATCATTTTTACCGCCTTGATCAAGTATTAACGTGCCTGGCATCCGCCGGTCTCCAGCTGAACACAAAAAAGTGTAATTTCGCCAAGAAAGAAATCAAGATCCTGGGCCACCTCGTCAGCCGCGATGGCATTCGACCCGACCCTGAGAAGCTTGCTGCAGTTTTGAACTTTGCACGCCCTCAGCGGACTATGGATCTACGCAGTTTCCTTGGCCTGTCTTCGTACTTTCGCCGTTTCATTCGCAATTTCGCTACCATTGCTGCACCGCTCCACCACCTTCTTACCAATCGAACTACCTTCAATTGGTCCGAAGAATGAGAAAAAGCTTTTCAAACCCTGAAGAATGCCCTCACTTCGAACCCTGTTCTCGCTCACTTCGACGACACTGCTGCCTCCATTCTCCACACTGATGCCAGCAGCCTCGGTATCGGCGCCATACTTTTGCAACGTGATACCGATTCTCAGAAAAAGGTAATGGCGTTTGCCAGTCGAACTCTAACAACAGCGGAACGCAACTACACCATCACTGAACAAGAGTGCCTCGCCGTCGTTTGGGCAGTTCAGAAATTCCGCCCCTACATCTACGGCCGCCATTTCACGATCGTTACCGATCACAACACTCTGTGTTGGTTATCAACCCTCAAAAATTTGACTGGACGCCTGGGCCGTTGGATTCTGCGCTTGCAGGAATACCACTTCGATGTCACATACAAATCGGGTCGCAAACTTCGAGATGCCGATGCTCTTTCCCGTTACCCGCTCCCAGAATCACCACCCATTTCTTCGCGCCTTCCTGCGTGCACCCTTGACGTCCCAATGTCGTCCAGAGCTCCAAACATCACCTGTGCTACTCCTGCCGCTGCTCCAGATCCCTAAGCCTTTTCCTAATCGACCTTCTCACCGGTGCTTCTCACCCTCCTACCGCTAGCATGCGCAGGCAACTCCAAAAGTTCAAACTTGACAACGGCATGCTCTTCCGTTATATTTATTGCTCTGAAGGCACCCGTTGGGTCCCCGTTATTCCTATAGAGCGCTTCGCACCCGTATCCTGGCGGCTTTCCACGATGATGCTACAGCCGGTCACTTAAGCTTTCATAAAATTCACCACCGCGTGAAAACCCGTTTCTTCTGGCCAGGCCTCGCCTCAAGCGTGGCAAAATACGTCGCCTCTTGTCTGCCATGCCAGTGCCGCAAACGGTCGACTTCTCCTCCTGCTGGCCTACTACAGCCGCTACCTTGCCCTGCTACTCCTTTCGCCGTTGTTGGCATAGACTTATACGGGCCACTTCCATTGTCCGCACGAGGTAATCGCTGGACCGTCGTCGACCACCTAACACGCTACGCTGAGACCGCTGCCCTGCCTAATGGCTCAGCACATGAA
The DNA here is from genome assembly GCA_023969395.1 of Amblyomma maculatum. NCBI lineage: Eukaryota > Metazoa > Arthropoda > Arachnida > Ixodida > Ixodidae > Amblyomma > Amblyomma maculatum. Next base: position 16,912 of record JAJIZL010027517.1, on the reverse strand, counting down.
ATCGCTCGTACTGCCCCATGGGGCCCCTCAAGTGCTTGTCAGCGATCGTGGTCGGACATTTCTGTCGACGATTGTAGCCGAAGTTCTTGAGGCCTCAACCACACATCACAAATTGTCCTCCAGCTATCACCCGCAGACCAATGGGTTGACTGAGCGGTTCCACCGCATGCTTTCTGACATGTTGTCTATGTACGTCGACCAGGACCATTGAAACTGGGACGTAATACTTCCTTTTGTTACGTTTGCCTATAATATGGCTGTACAGCGGACCACAGGTTACACCCCGTTTTTCGTCGTTTACGGCCGTTTTCCCGCTACCTTTCTTGATGCCTCTTTCCTTTCTACACATGCCAGTTCCTCATCCTCTCTTCCTGACCAGTTCCTTTCCCGAGTGGCCAAATCTCGCCGGCTTGCTCGCGTCAACACGGAAGCTAGCCAGGAAGACCGCAAGTGCCGCTATGATGCAACCCATCGCCAAGTTTCGTTCCGTCCCGGCGACGAGGTGTTACTTTGGGCCCCATTACGCACTCCTGGCCTTTGTGACAAGTTCCAGCACCGTTACATTGGTCCTTACACAGTTCTTGCAAAAACCTCCCCGGTCAACTATCGCGCCTCCCCTGTTTACCCTCCTCCGGGCAGTCGTTACCGTGGCACTGAAGTTGTCCACGTTTCACGCATGAAGCCTTTTATTCGGCGCAATCCTGCGGATTAACTGCGGCCAGGCTGGCCGCTTCAACTGCGCGGGCGAAATTAGTGTGAGCACTGTGTGGCGCTTCATCTTCCACACGGCTGAACGTGTTGCTTCGTCTTCATCCTGCTGTCTCTTGTAAATACCCATCGTCTTTGCGCAGTGTGGTTGGCTGCAGTGTGCGACCAAGGCTTCATCATCATCATCATCATCAGCCTGACTATACCCACTGCAGGGCGAAGGCCTCTCCCATATTTCTCCACTTAACCCGGTTCTGTGCTAGCTGCATCCACCTGACCCCTGCGAACTTAATAATCTCATCCGCCCACCTAACTTTCTGCCGCCCCTTGCTACGCTTTCCTTCCCTTGGAATCCAGTTTGTTACCCTAAGCGACCATCGGTTATCCTCTCTTCGCACTACTTCGCACAAGGCTTCAAGTCTCCAATAAAACCTGATCCCTCAAGTCCGACCTTCGCATTACCTTACAATATCAATACGTTTTGCACTTTCATGGACGCGTATTTGAGTGGCATATCAAGGAATGCGCCGGAGCAACAACGAAGGTTTTGCCATTTGTAGCTACGCTTTTACCACCGTTCGTAAGAAGATTTGGCAGTGCAGTATCGCTTCACGACGTAAAATTGGAATGTAGGCAGCGTGGACAAGTCAATCGTCTATTATTCCGTCATTTTTTGCTTTGAATTCGAACAAATACACGGAAATCACAGCACAAAGCAGACGCAGCTAACGTGACGGCAGCAGCCCTAAGCGCAGCCAACGCACTCATCCCTTGAACATGGCGTCACGTAGCGCGGTTCGCTGAAGGTCCGATAAATGGCAGCAATTTTGCATAAGGTCTATTCCAGCTCGTCGGGACTGTTCAGACGTTCCCAGATCGATGGCAATATAATATGACAATTTGGTCTCCCAAAAAATATTAAATACGTTGCAAGTGCCAAAGCTTCGTTTTATTGCAAGATGTTTTACGTCACTGTCGAGGACACTGGCAGAGCGTATGGGTCATGAACTGAGCAAAAAGCCACATTTAAATATTGCCCCCTTAAAACGATTTGTGTGCCAACCGCTTTCTCTCTCGATTCCCCTCTTTATTCCCTCTCTATCCAAGCTTGAATTACTAGTGACTCCCTCTGAAGGAGCCAAACTGCACCAGTTCCAATTGTTTTCAAAATGTGCGATGTTTACGGTTGTCATGTCACTCGTGCGCACTGTCAAGATAAAAATAGAATCTACATGTGTCTTTCTATTTTACATAAGTGTATTTTTATGGAGTATAAGGAACAAGATTTTGATTATACATAACTCATTATTGCCGCAATAAATGTCGGCGAAAATATATTTTCAACCAGTTTTCTGTTTTCATATTTCCCCGTATGTGCTCAGAAATTTAAAGTAGCTGGCGTTTACACTTCTTTCTATTGCGCGGAAATAAGCCCATCAACCACTGAATAGGTCATAAATATCGTCAATTGTGTCACAGAACACGCGTTTCAGGCTTGCACCTAAGCTGGCCACACACGTCCAGAGCTTCGATCTGGACAAAACTGGTCTTTCTGTTTGAAGAAATAAAGTTTATTTCTCTCTGTCTCTCAGTTGCGCACAACATAATTATACCAATAATTGTGATGGCCTGTACTGTTCATTTTAACGAGTGTCGGGAAGCCGTATATATTACGTAGCCATCGATCTTGAAAGAAATAAAATAAAATAAAACTATGCCTACTGCAGCCAACTGATTTACTTAAAAAGAGTAGGAAGCAAGGACCCATTCGGTTTTTATGCATCTCCATTGCCAGACAGGCAGGAAAAAAGCAAGAGAGAAAGCTTAGAAGACACTTGTTCAAGCGTGTTTTTTTTTCTTTTTTTTTTTTTTTGCATGGTAGCGCCTTTAACACCGCCTTCAATCCGCAAATTTTTATTTTTTGTTAATGTTGGGTTTTTGGGAAAGGAAGACGCACTATCTGTCTCAGTTCTCGGTGGACATCTACATATACAATCACCAGCATGCAGTCAGTGCCTCGGCCCGCGCAAGGCGCCTGCCACTGTGGTCGTCACGTGTCATGTTGGCCTGAAGAGGGCGTACGTGCAGGGCGTATCTCCAGATTTCAGGAATGCGTACGCGCTCTTCCGTAAGCGTTGGGTGGTGGATGTGTAGTCGGGCTAATAGGCGGCGTCCCGAGGGCGTTTTTGAAAGCCTTGTGTGTTGATTGGTCAAGTGCGCCTCTTGGAGCTCCGCGAATGTGTTTATCATCCCCAGGCCCATGAGACGCTGGTTGGATGTGTTGATCCCCTAGCAAAAAAGACCAATAGGGTGCGTTATTGGTTTTATAAGAATCGGTATTGGTTCTGTAGGTATTCTATGTGTTTTATCTGCATTTCTATGAGACTTATTCAGAAACTCATAAATCTTATAGACTGGTACATATTTGTCCTATAGGCAATAGTATTGGTTTCATAGGTTTATCGGTGGGTTGTATAAGAAAAGTATCAGACCAGTGCAGAAGCCTATACATCTTATAGGCTGATACATGCTTGTCTTGTAGACTACTACATATTGGTTCATGTGTCTGATACATCAGTATGCCTTTGTTTATGGGTCTTGCATGCAGGATCAGTACGTTGGATATTTTAGGTCTTTGTCATTGTTTCCTTTTTCATCTCGGACACATCCCCAAAACTCACGCATTCATCCCGTTTATTGAGTGTTGCCGTAACGTACAATATTAGCCGCAATAACAATTGAGAACGCTGCGCGCGGTCTCAACAAACTACGTACGGTTGGAGCCGCAGGACGCGCGACGCTGTTGCTACTGGATCACTGAATGGAGATGGGAAAGCACGCGGATATAGCACGGTTCTGTCGGGGCCCAGCTCAGTCACAATCACCTACATGTGCAGAGCAGGACGGTGAAATGGATTGAGTGGCGCGCGTCCAAGCAACTGCAACGCTGCAACCGCCGCCGAAGCGAGAGGAGTCGACATCGAGCACGCGACGAGTACGGCTCGAGCTGCCGACGCGGTAGCGCGATACCGGCGGCGCTTCGCAGCGGAGAGGTAGGTTTCCTTTTTCTCACTCCCACTCCCGCGCAAGCGTTCCCGTGCTGGCCTCTCTCATCCTCCTTTCCACCTCTCCTCTGGGCGCGCATGCGCAGCTCCGTAGAGGCATTGGCGCTGGCGCGATCGCTGATCGGGCGGCAGTTCGGTCGGTGCCCTGTGTTTATAAGTTTTCGCCGATTTTCGGGGTGCTTCTCGAGGATATCAATGTTCCAGCGCACGTTCAGCTTTTGATCAGGTGCGTGTGCATCACTTGCAGCTTCGGGCTGACGTTTATACTTTGTCAGTGTATGATGTGGCTTTGCGTTGCAGAATGCCGTTGCCTGCACGCCAACAAAGGAATTTGAATCGCGCGGTGTGATATAACGCAGCGTCGAGTTTTAAAGTTGTCGGCACGATTTCTTGAAAGTATTGATGAAACTTTTTAGCGTTAATCTGTTTTCGAATATCGTGCGCACTGTGTTTAAGTGGCAGAACCTGTGGTGAGGCGCAAGGCGGAATGTTGGTTCTGCAGCTACCTCGGCGTTCAGTAATGGCGGCGCCTCTCCTAACTGCCTCCGCATGAATACGCGCGCAATCGCGGTTGCCGGTATATGTGTGGACCGATTTTTGAAGTCATGGTGGTGTCGCGTTCTTGAAATCGCTTATTTTTCAAGCTGTAACGCAATTTTTTATTTCTTTCAGGTGCCTTAGCATTCGAGAGACATCATCGGGCCGAAATCCGCAATCTTGGAATCGAGGGCTACCTGGATGCAGTCAATGTTTGGATTATGTGCCAGTATGCGTTGCCGCTGTCATTGTGGATTAAAATGTGTATACATGCACCTGCTGCGTAACTCATCCCTAGAAAATGGAACATAGCTGCCCTCTCCTTTCAGGTGTTCGGAGAGATAAAACGCCCGCAGCTACTCGATGAGACCAATATTCCATAGGGCCTACAAAACCAATAGGAAGCCTACTGGTTTTGTAGGTCTATCAGATTATTGACAGCTATGGGTGTACTAGCATTACAGACCTATCAGTTTATCAGATGCCATAGGACCGATAAAACCATAGCCTATACGACCAGTAAACAATTGACCTATAAAACCAATACTCCAGTAGACCTGTAAAACCAATCGGCTAGGATACCCATAAGACCAATACTCTGGCAGACCTATAAAACCAATATCAATAATCTGATAGGCTATTAGTTTTCTATCGGATTTTTTTGCTAGGGTCGGGAGATCGAGGGCATGCTTGTACATCTTTCTGAGAATCACTTCGAGGGCGTTCTCATCAAACCCGCGCAGGTGGAGGTAAGGAGTCGAGTAGAGTACTCGACTGGTCACAAATGCATGCGCCAGCTGAAAAGCGTCTGTGCACCGTAACCCCCGCGTTTGTTGGAAACCCGGCGCACCATCCGGCCCGCCTGGTCCCCACCTTGCACAGTTTTGCTAGTGTTGTCAATGTTTGTGGATAAGGAGACCAAGTACTCTAATCTCATCGTGTTCGGGTATCGGACCGCTGGCCAGGGATAGTTCCATTTTGGTGGTGGACTTAGGCGACGGGCGAATGAAAAAAATTCGGATTTGAACGGTGAGCATTGACGGCCGCAGCGGCGGGCGTAAGCGTCTACGATCTGCGCCGCTTGCTGCAGGTTGGCCTCAATGTCTCCAACAGATCCGTGTTTGGCCCATATGGTTATGTCGTCGGCGTATAGCGCGTGCTGGATGCCTTCGACCTTCGCCAACTGAGCCGGAAGTTTCATCATGGCCAGATTGAAAACTAATAGTGAGAGAACCGCGCCCTGTGGGGGTTCCTCTCGTTCCCAGTTTATATGGGCCATGTTCTTCGTCTTGTATTCGGATGAAAGATTGTCGATCCGAGAGAAATTGCTTGATGTACTGAAATGTGTTATGTCCACAGTTCGTCTGGGAGAGATATTGCAGGTTAATTTCGTGTGTGACATTGTCGAACGCCCCCTCCAAGTCAAGGGCGAGTACTGTCTTATCGTTGAAGGAATATTCGACAGGGTTGAGAATTTCTCAGTCGAGTTGAAGCAGAACATCCTGAGTGGACCTTTGCGGGTGGAAACCGAACATGGTGTCTGCGAATGTATGCTTATTTTCCAGAAACCCAGACAGCCTGTCCCGCACCATGGTCTCCATCAGCTTTCCCGCACAAGACGTGAGGGAGATGGGGCGGAGGTTGTCTGTGTTTATGACTTTGCCAGCTTTCGGAATGAAAGTTACCAGGGCGGTCTTCCATTCAATTGGTAGGTGCCCCACCAAGCCAGATCGAGTTGATGAAAGCGAGGAGGGTTTCGTAGGCGGGGTCGGAAAGATTGGCAAACAGTTTCACAGTTATTTTGTCCCTGCCCGGTGCCGTTCCTCGTTTCATTTTAGCCAGGCCGCCTTCAGGTCGTGCAACTGGAACGGTTGATCCAGATCCGTATTCTCTGAACCTGCATACGCGGGTCCTCCGGGGTCCTGCTTAGTGCAAAGATACTGGTCGTGCAGTTTGCATGCTAATTTTGATGTATTTCCATCGAAGCTATGAATAGCTTGTTGGAGATGTTTTTGTCTCGGCGAGGGTTTGAGTCGGGTCAATTAGGGCACGGAAAAGGCGCCACGTGCTCCGGCTCGACATTTGTCTGGCCGCCATGTTGCAGCGGTCTACCCAGTTCGAGTCAGCGAGTTGGGCCGCATACTCTGCCGCTCGCTGAGTGAGCTCGGCGATACAAATTTTGAGCTTTCTGTTATGTTTTTGGCGGCGCCATCTGCGGACGAGGCTGTGCCGCGCTTCCCAGAGGTGCAGAAGGTGGTTGTCCACCTCTGGAGTGGCCTCCGAGAGCTGAATTTCCACCGAACGAAGATGTGTAACCAATCCTTGTGCCCACGCGTGGTATCCTTGTTCATGGATGGGAACAAACACGGAATATTCTACGTGGACGCCTCCGGCCCTCACCATGGAGGGTGGTACACAGCAGCAGTCGTCCATCAAAAAATCACGGTGAATGGCCTAACGTTCCGAGCTCAAGACATAACACATGCGGAAGAAGTTGCCATCGCGTTAACCGCCGCAGACAAGGACTTACGAGTCATCATCACCGACTCAAGAGGGGCCTGCAGAAATATTAAACAGGGGTATATTCCTCTCTTTGCGAACCGCATCCTTCAAAACAGTGAACGATTGTATAGGCAACCTACAATGGAGTTTGCTGAGACATGTGGTGACACCTGGCGGCCGACGGGAGCTAATACTGAGACGGCGCAGAAGCTGACGCCGTGTATGTTGCGGCCGCTGTGTTCCTTCTGCGTTCGCGTTTTGTTATCCCAGTGAGTGCGATTTACTCATTTAGTGACTTCAGGGGTCTCGTGCGAGACTTCGACTACTACGGATGTGAACAAGAATAAAAATAAGCGCAGAGGCGGCGAGAAAGACAGCCACAATCGCGAAGGAAACCCAAGCGTACCGCTTGCTGGGAGAACCTGGAGAGAATGATGAGAGAAGGGTATAGTGGCTGTGAGAGAGTAATGTAACTGAAATTCGTTTTGTTATGGGGCCAATGGAGTACAGACGCCAAGGAGCTAAAATAAGACGATTGTCCGTTGAGCAAAACAAACGCTATAAACTTCGACTCGGGAGTCGCACGCTGGTTGGGGCACTCTCCTCAGTACGCACTCCGCGCTGTAAAATTTGGCGTGTACTGCTGTGCAGAATCGAGTGGCATTGTCAATTTAAAAGGCGTAACGTCCAGAAAAGCAACAAAGTCGTGCAGCCGCAGCATCGAATTCCAGCAGTGTTTCATCGGAGGCGAAATTTTAAAAAAATACATATGCTCGTGGATCTGTGAACCGGATTTCTAATGCGGTGTCAATTAGGAACCTCAAAGCTAAAATATGTTCAAAACTTCCAATTACAGATTTGGTTATTTATCTGTAAAATAATTCTTAAGGTGCTGAAAAAGGTGAAGTGGCGGAGTGCGGAGGCCCGTGATACGTACTGTGTACGCGAAGCATAGAACTTCATTCTATCGTTCCGCGCCAAACATTTCTTGCACCGACTGCTCAAGCTGCTGAAGTTTCTTGTCCCAGACGATAGGCCGTTCCATCATTAGCAAAAACAGTAAAAAATCTTAACTCTAACGACCTCATTTACGGAAGCTTTGCCGTTGAGTACCAGCATTTCCCGCCGGCTTTCCCCAAGCTTGTGGTACGGAGGTATAAAATGCATGCCAGTGGTTGTTGTTGTTAAAAACTTATTTTTCCACTGAAGTAGGAGGCCCCCTACTCTCCGCCCCCGACACGCTGGCCTATGGGAAGGAGGCCGGGGCCTCCGTGACCAAATGCCAGTTTTTGTTGACGCACGCTACAACCGCACAGTGCTTGCAATCGCCACGACATCCGTAGCGGGTACAGCACCATGTCTCCTGTAACCTCCGCGGCACTGTCTAAAGGTGCACCACGAACACACGTGTTCGCCATGGTATTAAACTGCAAAGCGCAACCGCGAGAATTGTTATGCTGCTGTAATCAAACAACAAGAACAAAAAAAAGAAGAAACGGCGATCAATCTCTTCTCAGGTTCTCTCTACACTTCCAAGGTTTTTATTCCTTTATTCATTTCTTAATTCATTATCACATATCCGACTGATGCCTTAAGGCAATGAATTTCATCACAAAAAAAAAAAAACATCTCCGTCTACTCAGGCGAAATTCAAAGTTGTGCGCGCGGGTGTTCCGTCGCGAGCGGCGCGCACTTCGCGGTGACGTCGACACCGTTCACGTTCTAAACTTGGCCATTCTCAAACAGGCGGTGTCCTTTCGCCAGTATTGGTCTTCGGAAGTAGCTCTGAAGACATTCAATTGCCTTAAAACCGCAGAAAATGAGAGCCGAGATGCTTCCCGCCGTACAAGCGAACGCAATTGCCCGACCGCGCCGGCCGCCTCAGATTAGACGGCGCCGCCGTTGGCGGCGCTGAACGCTGCACTCCACTAACACTCCACTAAAAAACCCCTCAATAAACTAAAAGTAGCGCCAACATGTGAAGTTTGCCGGCCGCCTCCTCTCCTGCGCTCTCCTTCGTCGTTCGACCCTCTCATTGGCCGAGCGCCGTCACGTGCGCGCGCGCGCTTTTTTTTTTTTTTTGCTGGGCGTGCAGCTTCCTCCTTTCCAGCGGGGCGGCGCGCGCGCGGCACATATCGCCGTGTGTTTTGCTGCCACGCGGACTGCTACTAAATCGTTCCCGCTGGCTATTTAATTTTTTTTTTCAAGCATGTTGCGCTCTTTGGCCGGCGGCTGATAGAAGCACGGTGGTGAAGGCGAGTTCAACCAACGCAGACATCGCGTACAAATGGTGTCACGCACTGACAGTTGAAAACGGAACCGTTTCAGCGCAAAATATATAAAAAAACTGCTACCACGCTTCTCAAGTTTCACGGTAGCTTACAATTCAGTCCTACCTGCAAAGAAACCACACAGACCAGCTTCCGCAGCCTAGGTAATTTTTTTTTTCAAGCATGTTTGCAAAGAAACCACACAGATTGCAGCTTCCGCCGCCTATAGTTAATTTTATCTGCAGCTGAAGTTGAAAATACATGGAAGACAGCTGCTGCCACACTTCTCAAGTTTACCGGCAGCTCGCAATCCAGTCAACGCTGCGAAGAAACCATACACAGACTGTTCCAAAATTGTTCCTGTCCGCCGCCTAGTTACAAATTTTATAAAGCATGCCGCTGAGTGGCCAAATGTGACGAACTACGGACACACGGAGATGACGGCGAGTTGAACCAACGCCGAAATCGCGTATATGTGGTGTATGACACTCACAGCTGAAACTATTCTGGCGGGAAATCCCTGTCAACATTCGGTAATTATGTTTCAGCAGTGAGTAACATTTTAACATGAACACATTGCGACAAAATGCAAGGCTCTGGTGAGACCCGGCGCACGGCCGCCTCGATCGGCGCACGCGCGGCGCTGATCGAGACGGCTGTGAAGGGCGCCTGCTCCGGAGAGCGCGCGCTAGTCGCGCACCCCGTAGATGGAGCCACGGCCGAAATGCGAGAGGAGGAGCGGCGCCGCCGGAGGAGGAGAGAGGAGATGGCGCTACTTTTAGTTTATTGAGGGGTTTTACACTCCACTAGCACCGCCTGGCCACTGCAGGTTGCCAATGGGCTCCGGCTCACATGGGCCTCGAAGGCAATGAAACGGCAGACGCCGCCGCCCGCGAGCTCACACTCCGGGCAACGCCTTCAGACCCCTATGATACGAATCTTGAACCCAGTCCGGCTCTCACTTTTCGAGAAATTACTGAATTATTTCAATTCAGCCATGCAATTTATCCTAAGCCTTGTAAGGGCCTTACAAAGGTGGAGGAACGCACACTCCTCCGCCTGTACACCAAAACGCTGCTGTGCCCGGCAGTTTGAAAACACTTTGATCCCGCCTGTACAGGAAAATGCCCGCACTGTGCGGAGAAGTCTTCGGACATCTTCCACATGGTGTGGGCATGCCAGTCAACCCCGAACCTCGCCCCCAAACTCAACCCCACCCGGGAGGACTGGGAGGCAGCCCTGCTCGGCTGCTCCGATGTGGCAAGCCAGAAGGCCCTGGTCCACCGAGCCCGAGCCGCAGCGGTCGCCAATGGGCTCCTGTAATGAGGAGCCCACTATAGTGTTTGCGTGAGGTTGCCCCGGCTACCTCAAGCTTTCTCCAAATAAAGTTTTTCACGTACACACACATACCAGCATGCAGTCGGAGGTACGTACGTATATATGAATATGTCGTCAGTATTATAAGCCATATTAGCCATATCGCAGTCTAGCCTTCAACTTGTCTAACAAATGGATACTAAGTGAGAAGTAAAATGGTATTGACACCACCCTGAACCCTGCGCAAAAAAAAAAAAAAAAGATTGTGGCAGAGTTTTTATACGTTAAATTATCACATCTACGTAACCGAGTTCGATTAAATGGGTCTGCAAGGCTATTTTGCTTTTATTTTTTGCTTCCCGCTGATTCACTCGGTAAACTCACCGCAACGCTGTCGCCGGATTTTCTGTGACATGGGGACCTTACTTTATTGCGTAAAAAGGTGGAAGTTTATGAGATAACGCCACAACGAACGCCGCAATTGTCTGATCAGCCCTCGTAGTCGCGCGCCGTGCGTACCAGCGGCGGGTCGGCATCTGCTCCAGGAATCGACACCAGCGCTACGTCGTGGCAACCGCCTAAAAAGCCTCACCTAGAGGGCGCCGCTTTTGCCACTACAATTATAATAATAATTATAATTGGTTCTCTGGAAGGGAAAGGCGCGGTAACTGTCTCACTCGTTTTCTGTGGACACCTGAACCGCGCCGTGAGGGAAGGGAGGAGGGTGGGAGTTAAAGTGGAAAGCGAGAAAGAGGAGCCGTAGTGGAGGGCTACGGAGTAATTTCGACCACCTGGGGATCTTTAACGTGCGCTGACATCGCACAGCACACGGACGCCTCTTCGTTTCGACTACAAAACCTTCTAGAACACTGTACTAGGAGGAAAGAAGGAAGGCCGCAGCGGCGTTGGTGCGGGAGACTTGGGGGCAGTGATGGATGGCCGGCGTGCCCTCCTCTCACCATCCTCCATAACAGTAGTCCCACTCCAGCGGGGAAGAGACGACATTTTTGGTGATATTCATACGCCCACTGCGCCTCACTCGTTTAGTTTATAAATGTGACTTTAATATGTTTGTAGTTTATTTCCTCTCCTTTCTAATGGCGCATTTGGTTTATAAATAGCTGCAACGATGTTTAAGCTGTAAAGGAAAACAAAAAGGTAAGAAACGGTTTTTCAGCTCTACTTGTCTCGGGAAAAGCAAAATTGTGCAAAATCTTTCGCACCTAGAAAAAATCCGTTCGAGGTGTTTTGAGATCAGATGTTAATGAACAAAGTTAAGCATTTTTATTACTGTGTATCGCATAGTTTATTAGCCACGCGCCTGTGAAAAGTGTATAAAACAGGCAATTATACATACAATACCTTTCAAGATACGCATTCTGCTGCGGAGAATTTTTGCGCAGTTGGAGGTCGTACGTAGTTCGCTTTTTCCTGAAAATATAATCTGTCTGCTTCAGTTAGTGTAAAAGTTATTTGCGATCAAACTTAGCGTTTTTTGTAAAATGGCTAAAAGTAAATGCTAAACTGTTCAAGTAATAAGCTTTTATCTGTGCAGAAATTTCGCGTGGAAAAACTTTACACCTCGCTGTCAGAGGATAAGCATCGGCTTTGTTCTAGGACTCCCGAGGAATGTGCACTGTCAGGGTGATTTCAGCTAATTAATTCGTTGTTCACTTGAAGCGAGCGAGCTCTTCTATTTTAAGCATGATTGAAATGCTCCATGGCTTGTTTGTTTCTGGCGAATATAACTTAAAGGAGCCGCGAAGCGCTTCGTAATATGATATCGGTTATGCTTCAGGTCAATTCTTTATGTCACAGGGATACTAGCTCAAAAAGAATTACAAGAATCGGTGCACAGGAACGGGAGTTATTCAATGAAGAAATTTAAAAATAGAAGCAAACAAAAAACTGCCCTCAACTCAAATTTTGCGGGGCTTCCCATTCCCATTTCGCTCTCCCATTGACGTCATTGGGTGCGACCAATCAAAAGAGGCAAACCGATGACGTCGCGGAAGTTATCACTGCATGGTTGCCTGTTTGCTTTAACTCGTTCCTGCCAAGGATGGCAGCGTCGTTTCTATGGTTACAAGGAACACGTGGGCGTAAGTTGACAGCGTCGCTCCCATGTTGATAAACAGGTGGATGGTCAGCGACGCTTCACCATCCGATATCAGCACTGCTAGCACCTTAGGAGTGCATAAGAAGTCACCGTGAATGGACTTGCCAGACTAATCGGAACTCAAACGCGAGATATCGCGACGGAGCGACGATCTGCGCGTTATTCCGTGCGGGGATACGCCGAAAGGGGACGAACAGCAGCCGACCAGCGTCGTCGCGTCCACCGCGCGGTGTTGACGACGATCGCCCAGCAACGCTGCCAGACCACCACCAAGCTGACGATGCGCACTGGTAAATATGAACCGCAGCACTTTTTTTGCATCTTTCTTGGGACTGGAACGAATTCTTGTAGAATGCAGTGGCTCGATTAGATCGTTTCCGCCAAGTCGTTCTCGGTACGCAGGCACGCCTCGCGAACTTCGAAAAACAACATACGTGTATATTGACGAAATGTGTCCATATCGCGATTAAAAACGTGGTGATAGAGCCACTGTGGTGGTAACATTACGTTCAATTTTAACCCCGGAAGTCACGCGAGCGGAGAAAACACCACTCCGATGACTTGAAACTGTTGCTGCGTCCAGGTGAACGGAGCCTCTGTGCTGCCGAGATGTTGAGCCATGTGGTTCCACATTAAGGACGTTTGAACCTTTCCAACATGTGTGCATGCTGTAAAAGCACAGTATTTCACTGGATTCACTAGTGCAGCTTACTCATTTATTATCATTGCATATGTGTAGAAAGCACTATCAGTAATGTAATGACTAATCTATAGCAGAACTTATTAGATCTATGTACAACCTGTTCTTTTATATTTTTTTATTCCCTGAGGCGAGAAAACATTAAAAAAAAAACACTCTACATAGGGTATTTTGTCTCAAGGTATGGAGGTGATTTGTGGTGGTACTCTTTTTGCAGTATGCTAGACATTTGAGTCAAACTAATGTGGACTGGAGCTTTGTAAATCCCGAGATTGCTCTTTCACAGATGTCTCTTCTTTTCATTCTAGAAAATGTTATGTGGCCTACCACCAGTTTGCAAGATGGATTTGGGGGAGAGACTGAACTGGAGAACAAAGAGTGATCCCTTCAAGTGCGGTGACCATGATTAGGAAGACGTTTCCATCGGAACGCTACACAGGGTTAAATTTCCCAACTGTGAGGGGTAAAAAAAAACAAACAAAACAGTTTTCAGTTTTTTCAAGCTTCATTTGTTTATACAGTGCACAGCTTGCAGCACGGATTACAGCATGTGGTACTGTTAAGCCAAAAAGCAATTAGTATGCCAGGCAAAGACAGAAAAGGGCAACACAGATATACAACTTTTGAAACACTTTTTTTCAGGGCTCTTCATTATTGGTCTTACACTTTCCGGAACCATGAGGCCAAACTACAACACCATATTGTAAATCCGGGAAGAACCAAGAAAAGCAAATGCTTCCCCTGTGGCCATGTTAATGGCCATTTTTTAAATTCTCCTTAGCAAAACAGTGCACAGGGTGACGGAACAGAGTCATGAAGACACTAACACAGAACTCGCTAGCAATTGAATAAATATATTGCTTGCAGGCAAGAAATACTGCATGCTGCTCCACAAAGAGACATGCACCAACTGGCCAGGCTACTTTCAGTGATGCATTTTGGAAAGGCTCTTGTGCCAATGGCACTTCGGATACACATATAGGTGTCTGTTCCAAGGCTCAGCCACAACAATACCTATATTCTGGTAGTGAGGCAAAAGTTCTGGCATTGCATAACTTTGACCTGCAGCTATGTTGACGCATGGAGTATTGCAGCAAGGTATGAAGGCAGCAAGGTATGAAGCAGACCATGTTGAGCTTCCAATGTCGAGAGCATACCAAAAAAGAAAAAGAGGTTCATATTCTTGATGTGCAAGATTCGACACCTACTCCTTGCTGCCAAGTATACTAACCCGGATAGCACTTTTGGAGCCACATAGATGATAGGCAGCACTAAATGCAAGCAATGGTCACTCCAAATGCAGCAAGGTGCCAGTGACCACTTCACTTGGATGTTGAATGAATGCAGGGGCAGGTCTACAGCAGAGGCTGAAGGATAATAGGAAGCGTGGCTTCTATCACTGTCAACAATGTCTAGAAGTTTTCACAAATAGGAATCTGTGTTCTTGTCACCCTGAGAGACGGATAGAAATTTAAATCAACATGTGATCTGAGGAGATGGGCACCAGTTACAAAGCTACAGTTAAAATTTTCTGTGGAAGCACATACAAAGAAAGAGCTTGTGAGCAGAGTTGTATCCTCACAGCTGCTACTTTAATGACGTCCAACCAAAGATTGCTGATGTTATCAAAACACACATGCGGAATTTCCTGGAGTATGTATAGCAGCGAGACTTATATCAGAAAAACAGTTTACGTGGCAGTTTTTATCGGTCATATATCTAGACAGAGATCTTCCTTTTAGCAAGCCAGTTTCAGAGAGGGCCACAATCTGGACCACAGGTTTTGTTCAAGAATATTTTCAGTTCACGTTCGTCCCAGCACAGCTGCACTGCATTACAACTGGCACATTTCGCTGGTTTTGAGTTCTGCAAAGTTCAACAAGGTCATATACAACACAACAAGCATTGCTTTCTAAGTGCTAAACATTAACTACAAGAAAAGCACAGCTGTAGGGAGTTGGTGAAGGTTCCAGGTAATATCGCTGGACATATGAACACAGGGCTTCGAACAAAATATAAAGGAAGGAAGGACAGATCATTTCTGAGCTCCGTAATTTGCACACCATAATCCCTCACAACGTCGAAAAAAGATGCTGACTGGGACACACTGGACCACAGCAGATTGTTTGCATGCCACTTATGACGTCTTGCAGTGGCCTGGTCCCTCAAGAACACGAACATTTTTGCTACAGCCGTTTGAACTTGTTTGCACTTAGGGGACAGTGGAGACTGGATCAAATGCAGTTGGTCAAAAACATGGACACACTTTGCAGATGCAGAAAAAATTCATCTTCAGCTCACAGGTCATGCACAAGGTCGACACGGCACGGTTAGATTTTGGGACTGGCAACAAGGAACTTTCAATGGTGTAGTGGAAGCCAGTAGGAGCAGCTATCGAAACCAGCTGGATGATCACCACACCTGGCATAAAGTCCATTTTGCAAGTTTTGAAGTCATGGATGAAACCACACAACATGCAGCAATGATTCTTGGTACAAAACTTTGTCTAAGACATTTTGCATCTAAGGCAATGGGAAAGCATTTCAGCAAGCTCGATGGCTGCGTGCTCTTTGAACCCGCAGTCAAATTTTCTGTGGCATATGCTGTTATGGCAAATGTCAGGAAAACACAGTAGAACAGTGCACAAACACTTTGTAGCAGTCAGTGAGCAAGGTCATTCTTCATGTATCATGTCATAACACCTTGATAACACATCTCCTCTTATGCGGCTTGCAGAAACCAGGCTTTCACTGTGATGTTGGCAATATGGGATGAGAAGAATGTGACTTGATCTTCTGTACGAACATTCATTTGCAAGCCCTTGCATTGAGAATCAGCTGCGAGTCTGTGCTGATCCCAGTACTAGTACTATGGGCTCATAAGGAACATGATGAAGCTTTGCCTTTTGAGAATGATGCCTTTCGTCGTTGGAGTAAGTGTCACCGAAATCCACGACATTCATTGCTTCAGACTCTTATTGTCCACATATTGCTATACCAGCCACTATCTTGTCGCTTCTCGTGATCGTTGAGTGATGTGGCCGCGCTGAATTGTTGCTCATTCTCATGGTCTGGCAGCTCCATTAACCCAGGGCAGATTCCTCAGCACTGGCCTCCTTTGGTTGTCACTGGCCCCTTAGAAATGCTCATGCTGGAGCAGCCATATCCTTCCCACAGGGACAGCACTGCCTTAAAGATGTGGCCATATTTCAAGTCTGCAAACACTACAATAAAATTGCAATTATTACCCCCCCCCC
>JAJIZL010027516.1:0-13142 GCA_023969395.1 Amblyomma maculatum | reverse complement strand
ATATATATATATATATATATATATATATATTGCGACGGAGAACAAGCAGAAACGCAGCCGTTCTATCGAGCGCTCAGATTTATTCTCTCTTCATCGTCGTTATCCCCTTCGCTCCTGCACTCCCAACTTCGTCGGCAGCGGAGTACATTACACTCAGCTACGACTGCGGTCCTTAAATGCATCACTGCACATCGCTGCTGTCGCATTTTTTGCACATAACAGTTTTGTTTTTCCGGGCTGTCCTCTTGCGGAGCCATGAAGAGGTTCGCATTGATAATATTGTGAAAGAAGGCTAGGTGGAGACGGCAAGGTCGTGACGGCAAGGCCAGCGATGCCTTGTCTAGCGTTTTAATCCGATGACAAAACCCAGACGCGTGCCGGAGCCGGCGCCACGGGACGATGAGGATGGTATGTACAAATGAAAGAGGAAGATCATGGCATGTACAAATTAAAGAACATCCACGGAAGGCTCACACAATCTGCCCGGGGGGTCGGAAGCGGCCAGCCTGGCCGCTCCTAACTAAGCGATGCATCGCGGCGCACAAACGGTTTCAAGCGAGACACATCAACAATTTCAGTTCCACGGTGGCGTCGATCAGCTGGGGGATCAACAGGCGTCACTTTGTAGTTCACTGGGGAAGTTTGGCTTATGACCTCATAGGGACCTACGTAGCGGTGGTGGAATTTGTCACTAAGGCCAGGGGTGTGCAATGATGTATAAAGCAGTACTTCGTCGCCAGGACGAAAAGAGACCTCTCGATGTGTAGAATCATAGCGAGTCTTGCGGTCTTCCTGGCATGCTGCCGTGTTGAGGCGGGCAAGATGACGGCATCTGGCCACACGAGATAAAAAATGGGTAGATACTGATGTGGAATAGTCGGGCGTAGGTTGGTTGGTTGGTTCACAGGAAGGGAAAGGCGCAGTATCGGTTACGCTTGCTCTGTGGACACCTGAACCGCGCCGTAAGGGAAGGGAGGAAGGTGGGAGTGAAAGTGGAAAGAGAGAAAGGCGAGTCGTAGTGGAGGGCTACGGAGTAACTTCGACCACCTGGGGATCTTTAACGTGCGCTGACATCGCAATGCACACGGACGCCACTTCGTTTCGCCTCATTCGAAACGCAGCCGCCGAGGTCGGGTTCGAACCCGGGAACTCCGGCATAGTAGTCGGACGTCTCACCACTGCGCCACCCCGGCGGGGCAATAGTCGGGCGTAGAGAAGAAAGAAGCGTCGAGAATTGTAGTGGGAGGACGGCCATAAACGAGGAAAAATGGAGGATAACCGGTAGTCCGCTGTACTGCTGTGTTATAGGCGAATGTGACGAATGGTAGAATAGTGTCCCAATTTCGATGATCTGGTGTGATGTACATGGATATCATGTCTGACAAGGTGCGATGAAATTGCTCAGTCAGACCGTTGGTCTGGGGATGGTAGCTTGAGGTTGTCTTATGAAGGGTGGATGACGCGTGAAGAACCTCGGCAACGACTTTCGATAAGAAGGCTGTACCGCGGTCACTTAGGAGCACCCGATTGATTGATTGATTGATTAAAACTTTAATTTCCACCGATTTAGGAGGCCCCCTACTCCCCGCTCCTGGCACGGAGGCCTAAGGAACGGGGGCTGGAACCTCCGCGATTAAGGACTGGCGAATATACATTGGTTATTCGCGGCCTCAGCCGCCAGGCGGACGGCTTTCTGCTGGTCAGCGGGGACGTCGCTTCGCAGCAGGGTTACCCAGGCTTCTCTACTTTTAATGTTGCCCCTAGCGCCCGGAGACTTAGGGCATTCTCAAATTATATGGTCGAGGGTCCCCCTCGCTTCGCAGGCTTTACATTTATCGTTTTTTCTCTCCTTTATCTGGGTGCGAAACAACCAGACAGGGTTCGGGAAATTTCCGGCTTGTAATCGTCGCCAGGCTATGACCTCTTTATTATTTAAGCTAGGATCCGGTGGCGGCATCAGACGTCTTCCTAATCTATAATTTTCGATTATTTCTTTATAGGTTTGCAAACGTTCGTCCATCGCCTGGCAGTCGGGCGGCTCCGCGTTTGCCCGGAAGTAGAGATTTCGGGCTAAATCATGGGCCACCTCGTTGCCGGGGACGGACGTGTGTGCTGGGACCCAAATTAGGGTAATTTTGCGATCAATTTTAGTTGCAGCTTTTAGAATTCGGGCGGCTTCTTGTGAGACCCTGCCTTTTCCGATATTCCAGAGAGCAGTTTTACTGTCGCTAAAGATGAATCTAGCCTTCGTTCCGACGCAAGCGAGCGCTATTGCGACCTCTTCAGCCGTGTCTATGTTTCTACTTCGGATGGTGGCGGAGACGACTGGTGCGCCGCTACCATCGACTACCGCGGCGACTGCCGCCCCTGATAGGCCGCTTGCAGCGTCTACGTAGGCAACTTCTTTTACTCTGAATTCTCTTGCACTTTTAACCAGTGGTTCTGCTCTCTTCTCCCGTCTCTCCTTGTATTCTGGGTGCATGTTGCGGGGGAGAGGACGGACAATGATGTTCTCGCGACATTGTGGTGGTAGGGAAACCTTGTCGGTTGTGCCCCTATCTATTTTTCGACCCACCCATTCTAAGATAGTTCGACCCGTGCTCGACCTACTTAATCTTTCATGTTGGGCGATTCTCACCGTTCAGCAAGTTCCGTCCAGCTATTATGCACTCCCATTTCTATCAGGCGTTCCGTAGAAGAGGAGATGGGTAGACCCAGCGCCCTCTTGACGCAACGCCTGATGAGTGCGTCTATCTTATCTTTTTCATTGGTCCTGATGTTGAGGAACGGTGTGGCATAACATATTCGACTTATTATGTACGCCTGCATCAGTCTCAAGAGGCTTCTCTCTTTGAGGCCTCTGCCTTTGAATGCAATCCTCCTAAATATTCCTGTTACTTGCGTCGCGTAGGTAGTGAGTTTTTTTATCGTTCCGTCATTATACCCGTCCTCTTGAATAAAAAGTCCGAGGATTCCGATTTGCTGGACTCTTGGTACGGTTTTGCCGTCGACCTTCATTTCTACGTTAAAGTCGCCCTTGCACCTCATTGATTTTGGATTATATATGAAAAGTTCGGATTTTTGCGGAGAGCACGAAAGACCCCTTTCGGCCGCGTAGGACACAATGGTTTAGGAGCACCCGAGGAGCGCCATGACGTAATACAATTGATCGCAAAAAGAAATTTGCTACTTCTGCAGCGGAACCAGTCGGTACAGGTGCTGCCTCAGCGTAGCGTGTGAGGTGGTCGACAGCTGTTATAATCCAATGGTTACCCCCATCAGAGAGAGGTAGGGGACCATATAAGTCGATGCCGACTACGTTGAATGGCGTGGCAGAACAAGGAAGAGGTTGTAGAAGGCCAGGGGGCGAAGAAGTCAGCCGTTTGTGACGTTGGCACAGAGGGCAGGATGCGACGTATTTGGCAACGGTGGAAGATAAGCTAGGCCAAAAGAATCGTTTTCTCACACGGTCGTAGGTTTTGTCAGAACCAAGGTGACCTGCAGTAGCGTCATCGTGGAGAGCTGCCAGTATACGTGGGCGAAGCACACGTGGCACGGCTGGGATCCAGCGAGTTCCATCAGGGCAATACACGTAGCGGAGTAGGATGCCATCTTCGAGCTTGAAATTGCGAAGCTGTCGGCCAAGCCTAGCATTGGGCGGGTCCGAAGCGGGACCGAAGCTTAGCTCCAGCGAGAGGCAGGGCCCAAGGCAGCAAGAGGATCAAATTTGACCTCCACCACTTGTGAAAGAAGGCTAGGTTGAGACGGCAGGGTCGTGACGGCAAGACCAGCGATGCCTTGTCAAGCGCTTTAATCCGATGATAAAACGTATGCGCGTGCCGGAGCCGGCGCCACGGCACGATGATGATGGTATGTACAAATGAAAGAGGAAGATCATGGCATGCACAAATTAAAGAACAACCACGGAAGGCTCACAATATATTCATATTGTTTCGTTCATGGTGAGTGGTAAGTTGCTTTCCGGGCGAGATTCTTGGGGTCGTTACCACTTGGGCGTTTCGCCGCGGCCTTGGTAAGTCATGCACCTGTGATATTCTCCAGTGCCAGTTACTTTTTGGTGGCTTGCTCTAATCAGTCTTGCAGGCGAACGAGCCTTCTCTTCGACCGCGACACGTGCACTGCGAAACTGTTTCTCCTCCGCCCGTCCGATCCTGCCTGAAATGTCGCAGTACACACATGTCACGTATTGTCACCTAGGCGCTTGGTGATTACGTAGGGCCCATCATATTTCTTGGTCAGCTTACGCCCTGTAGGCCACGTCGCACCCAGACCTCGTCTATAACTCCACAGTGAGCAGCTGGTCGATGTCGGCGGTCATAGTTGCGTTTTTGTGCCTGTTGCGCACGAGACGCTCTTTTCCGTGCTTCCGTCCTGATGCGCTGACAAGCTGCCTGTCGGGGTACAGGGGTCCTGATGCTAATAGGTGTTCCCACGTTGCATGTTTCTGCAAGTTGAGGCTGTTGTCCGTATACAATCCTATAAGGCATTGTTCCTGCAGAACTTTGCACACAAGTGTTGACAGCGTAGGCCAGCGCTAGGAGGGACTGGTCCTAGTCTGCCTCACCGTTTTTATTGTTCATGCAGAAAGGAGTGAGTCGCGATTGTATGGTCTGATTTGTCCGCTCGGTGAGAACATTCGCTTGAGGGTGGTACGCTGATGCGAAGTGGTGCTGAACTCCGGTCCGGCGAAGGTAGGTACGGATTTCGCGACTACGGAAGGTGGTTGAGCGGTCCGATATTAAGTTTCGTGGAAGCCCGTGCCGCCATTCTAACCGGTCTTGTAAATATTCAATGACGTAGCGCGCAGCGAGAGAGGGTAGAGAAGCAACCTCTACAATGTTTTACAAATAATCTACGGCCACTAATATGTACCGGTCGCCCATTCCTGATGTCGGCAGAGGTCCAATATGGTCGATCCCTATGGTATCAAATACAGTCTCAGGCAAAGGGATTGGCCTTAGAAGCCAGGGTAGACAACCTGGAAGACGCTTGTACTGCTGGCAGACTTCGCAGCTGGCAACGTACGTGCGGATGTTGCTGCTCATCTTGGGTCACCAGGAGCGTTCCTGCGTCTTTCGCAACGTAGCTCGCTGACCAATGTGCCCTTCTGTGGGGAGTCGTGAATAGCGTGGAGCACCTGCCCGCGGAGAGCAGCAGGAAGTACAAGGAGATGCTGTTCTTCCTTGCGGTGTTTGAGCCAATGTCGGCGGTATCGCGTAGCCTTGCGCATGACAAACTTGGAGTTGCTTCCAGTGTCCCCAAGGGGAGCCATGATAAGCCGCCAAAACTCTGTCTTCGCTTTGGGCCTTGTTTATATCCTGCTGTCAAAATAAGAGCCAACTTTCGCTGTACCGAGCCAGAGAGTATCTGTCACCACTGGGGTGTCGCGACAAAGCATCTGCAATACAGTTAATAGCTCCGGCCAGATGCCGCACATCATATGTGTATTCTTGGAACGTGATTATCCAGCGAGCGAACTTGTGCCTGAAGTACTGCTTTGTGAACATCCAGATGATTGCGGAATTATCCGTTAAGATGTTTAATTTACGCCCGAAAAGGTAGTGGTGAAACTTATCGTCGACATTCCAGACCACCGCCAAACATTCTAACTCGTTGGAGTGGTAATGGCTTTCAGCAGCGGACAGTTTGCGACTAGCGTATGCAACGACGTGCTGAGCAATCTGTGAGTCACACTGGAGAAGGACGGCCCCCAGGCTGACCTGGCTGGCTTCAGTGTGCACTTCAGTGTGCCAGTCTTCGCGAAAGTGGGTAAGTATTGGGCACTGAGAGAAATAACTCAAGTTACCGACATTCTAGTAGAAATTAAGAAGAAGAAATGGAAATGGGCAGGACATGTAGTGCGAAGAGAGGATAACCGATGGTCGCTGAGGGTAGCAAACTGGATTACAAGGGAAGGAAAGCGTAGCAGGGGGCGGCAGAAAGTTAGGTAGGCGAATGAGATTAAGAAGTTCGCAGGGGTCAAGTGGATGCAGCTACCACAGAACCGGGTTAAGTGGAGAAATATGGGAGGGGCCTTTGCCCTGCAGTGGGTATAATCAGGCTGCTGCTGATGATGATGATTGGGCACTGAGTCAGTTGATCTTTGAGCGCTTGAAAGGCTCGTTGCTGCCGTTCACCCCATGTCTCTCCCTTTAACAAATTTATGAGGGGAGCTGCTGTGGTGACAAAATTGGCTACAAATTTCCGTAAATAGAAAGCCATGCCAAGGGACGTCTGCAGCTGCTTCAGACTGTTAGGTGTGGGATAATTTGTGATGGCCTCTATTCGCTCTGGGAGCGGGTGAATGCCCTCCGCAGAAATTTTGTAGCCAAAGTAAGAGATCTCCGACAGGCAAAACTTACATTTCTCAAGGTTTAGCCAGAAGCCAGCTTGGTATGACAGGACAAGAACATTATCCAGATTCAGGAGATGCTAATCTTCGCTGCTGCCGATGACCAAAATGTCATCAAGGTCGACCACCCAGGCGTGGTCTTTGAGAGAGCCAATCACCATGCTTATAGCGCGCTGGAAAGTGCATGAAGCTGTACGTAGCCCGAAAAGCATGCGATTGAACTCGTACAGCTGGGTGGGGGTGCGAAAAGCAGTATTATGTTTATCCTCTTCGGCGACATTGATCTGCCAATACCCGGAGCGCAGGTCGAGATGAAAAGTATTTGGCATGTCGGACGGCGTCAATTCTGTCGTCGATACGGGGAAACAGATAAGAGTCTGGGATCGTGTGCTTATTGAGCTCTCTGTAGTCGACGCAAAACCTCAGAGTGCCGTTTTTCTTGCGTGCGAGAACAACAGGGGCTGCCCAAGGGCTCGGGGAGGGTCTTACGACGCCAGCAGCCAGCATGTCGCGTACCTGCTCAGGCTCTGCGTAGCGCCGCAGCGGAATGGTTATGGGCGGGTGATTGTCGGTTCATGTGTGGTGGACAATCAAGTCAGTGCAAGGAAGGTGTGCACTAGTCTCCGCAAAAATGGCCCTGTGCTGCGCGGTAGGGCACTCAAGGTTTGAGCACCGGAAGGTTCACCTTCAGTATGTTCGTCCACGGGTGGGCTAGGGGTGGTACGGCATGCGCGCAGCTGCACTTCGCCCTTTTCGATTGACAGAGTCACGTCCCCGGACATGAGGTAGTCTGCGTCCAAGATGAGGTCGGCAGGCAAGTCCGCAAACCCCGGGATGCCCACCAGGACCTTGCTACCAGCCTTAGTCCGGATGCAGGTATCGACTGCACAGACGAGAACAGCGCTTCACCCCCAAGCCTTGCAGTACAGACAAGATCTATTGACTCAGCGGGCCAGGTGAGTTACGTTGAAGCAATGCTGTTTGCTGAGCGCCGGTGTCAACCAGTGCGGTCAACCCTCCGATGCCGTCAACATGCACCGGCAGGAAGGGAAGAGGGTGATTCTGGAATTGTATGCGTGGGCGAGTAGTAGCATGAGGATAATCCTTGTACCTTTGGTCATGTCCGCACGAAAAGCAGCCGCGACGTTGCTTTGGTGCTGTGTCAGATGTCCCGGCGGCAGCAAGAGTCCCGCGACGACTGGCAGTGTCATGCAAGGAGGCCGCTTGGTAGACAAAGATGGATAGGCTGTCAGTGTCAAGTGCGGACATAATCGATGCGTGGGTGGCATTGTGAAGCCCGTCGACGATGTACTGTTTGGCCGCCGACACGGGCCCCTTGATGTTGCAGGCCCGATTAAGACGGACCTTATCATAAATATAAAGTGCGACGTCTTCATTTGGAGCCTGGCGGCGCGATCTCATCGTCTTGAATTTGGCGTCGTGCGCACTGGCCAGGGGTGTAAATGCAGCAAGGAGGGCAGAGTTCCAGGCCGACCAAGTGGTGTAGCGGCGGCCTTCGTGCTGGTGTCAGGCGCGGGCGGCACCACGGAGATGATCTTCCGCGACAGCGAGCGTGGTGGCTGGAGACGAGGCGAATGCCGGGCAGCAGCGTCGACAAGTTCAACGCACGCTTTGGTGTCATCAGAGAAGCCACGGAACTCTGGAAGTGGCACCGATGGTACTGGGCACCCAGAGGACATCAAGACGCGGCCAAGCGCTGCGCATAAAGTGGCACATACCTCCCGGTGGGTGGAGAGCACTTTAGGAAGGAGGGCCGCCAGAGTCGAATCCGCCGAGGAGGCATGGACACCGTTCTCGGTTGAAATAGAAGTTCCGGACGCCGAGGGAGCCGGTCGTGTGACTGCCCGGCCGCTTCGAAGGAGGAGCGGGTCGGCGAGGTCCAGGTCGGGCCCAAAGTTGGTCGACTGCGCCACTGTGACGGAGAACAAGCAGAAACGCAGCCGTTCTTTCAACGCCCAGCTTTATTCACTCTTCACCGTCGTCGTTCTTGTTGTTGTTGACCAAATAACCACATACCCACAGAGGGGGATCGGCCGAGAATTGGGTAGCAAAGAAAATGTTTGAACTATACTTGCATAAACAAAGTGATTTGAGGGATAGAGGAAAGGAAATAAAACGAGAAATAAGTGAAATATAAAAGAAAAGTGATAACACAAACGGGAGATTGACACTGCAATTGTAGAAAAGGTGATGTTTAAATATTTAGCAAGGCAAACGATTTGATTCCAGTAAAAACGTTTTGCATGGCGGTGAAAACAGACTTGTGACTGTGCCCAAGGATGGTGACGCCAAATGATAACAATATCGGGCGACTTAAACTGAGGCCAAGCTGTTGCAATGGCCTTTCCATCAACTGTCTTCTCAACGCAGTGAAGCGGCAGCAAAACAATAAAAAGTGATCTAATGATTTTAACCGCAAAATGCGCAGTCTGGAGAAAGTGCCAAACCAGACCTGTAAAGTTAGCAATCTAATGGTGGGATACGGAATCGCGGCATTGTTAGAGAAATCTCCAAGTTGCCATGAACGAGATAATTTTCGATTTCAAGAATAATTTAGATGCAGGTAGTCATCGTCTTCCCCTTCGCTCTTGCACTCTTCACTTCGTTGTCGGCAGATTACATCACAATATATATATATATATATATATATATATATATGCATAAAACTTCGCTCAGTGTGTTTTGTTAATGTGTAGCATCATTATTTTACAGTCAACAAAAGGCGCAGTATTTGTCACACTTACTCCGTGGACACCTTGAGATAAGGGAGGAAAGTAGAAACAAAAGCGGAGGGAATGAAGTTTGGTTTGGTTCGGTGATGGAGTTTAACGTCCCAAAGCGACTCAGGCTATAAGAGACGCCGTAGTTGAGGACTCCGGAAATTTAGACCACCTGGGATTCTTTAACGTGCCGTAGTGAACAGCTACGAAGTAATTTCGATTGCCTGGGGCCCTTTCGTGTCCTCAAACACCGGCGTTGGTGTCGCTTCATGTAATCTAAGCTTACTGTCGTGTTTTATAGAGATATTTCTCAACAAAGTAATAACAAACGCTGCTTACACACCGCACATACTTGACAAGTGGTTTTTCCGAAGACACGAAACACTCAAACACAACATATGCACGCACTGTCAGGAACAGTGTACAGCAGACCTAGAACATCTTATATGGCAATGTCCATCGTTTTCACGAGGAAGAAACAAAATTACGCATATTCCACACGACGACATGCCCACATTAGTAGGTCAGGTTATATCAAGCACCGAAATACAACACTCCATTGCTACATACGGCAGTGAGAGCGGCCTGCTTGAAGTAGTGTGAGAGAGGTCGACTTAGAGCGCGAAGATCGGCCGCATGGCAAGCAACAAGCAACAGCTTGAAGAACCGTTAAGACGAAGTTACACTCCCATCCCTCCTAACTCCCCAAGAACCCAAACAGCGGCCGAGAGCCATCCCTTCCCTTCATTAAAGGCTTCATTCATTGCATTTCATTGCCTGGGGATATTTCAAGAGCACTAACATTGCACAGGACACGGGCGCCTCTCCGTTTCGCCTCCATCGAAACGCAGCTGCCGGTAATCGGGCTCGAACCCGGGTATTCAGGTACAGTAGTCGGGAACCTTAACCACTCTGCCATCGCGGTGAGGCTATTAAAAGGTGCAATGTGAATAAGTTGGGCAACAATTGCATAATAAAGATTGACAAGCGCGCAAAGATGACATTTGTAAATTCTAAAGACGTGAACTAGCAGTAAGGGCCTCTCGCTGACAAACCATATAAATAATCGTACGCAAGATATTGTTCCGCAATTTTAATATTACACAGGCTACGCAAACATGATAGGTTATAGGACGAGTGCAGAAACATGTTTGCGAGAGTCTCTAACATAGACGTCATCGTTTCAGTTACCCGCGTTTTCCATGGCCGAAACTGGTATAATGATTACAATGATAGGAGAAATAGAAGCACGCAGCGGTATTATAAACATTTAATGCCCGAATCGATGCTCTCTGTGCACGAAAGTCTGGAATATGGAAGATTGGTCACAATAGATGGCAGCATCTCTTCCGCATTTTCGGAACAAAACTTCGGCTCTTCATAAGCCTCTTTCAAGCAAAAACCGCGTGGAAAATTATCAATAGATAAATGTAACAATGCTGCATTGTTGGTTAACATACAGCATCTTCCTTCAGTGCAGCAAAAATAAATATTGCATTTACTTTTTAAAATTTTCAATGCATGAAATAATAAGGCTAATAGACGTTTTCAGAATCCGTTGGACAGTTAACATGCAAGACTGACTAAGCTCTGCGTTAAATTTGTTCTTATAGAGTCTGCCAGTTTAGGTTTTGCTGGGCTCTTGACGGATCTGCGGTTAAATGTATTTCTTAGTTTGAAAAATAAAGATGTTGATTTGGGCACAAAACTTTCAGGCAGTTCGTCCATAGAGGAGCAGTGGTCGTTAGGTTGCGACCAAGTACTCTGAAGCATGAGTGCTTTTCAAACGGTCTCTACAGGTGCCAAATGAGCTGTGCTTGTCTCAATAAAGCCAAAGTCACAATGAATGACTGGATGGCAGGAAAGTTGGAGCCAGCTGGAGAAGCTTTATTGTCGCCGTATACCGTAGGAATCTTATTGAAGAAGGCATTGATGAAGTTTCCAGCTGACTGAAGGATATCGATGTCTTTACATTCCTGCCAATCCTGTCGTGCCCTCTGGACGCATTTCAAGAGACCATTGAAGAGGCTGTAACAAAGGTGACAGAATGTTCAACATATTTGCGTATGGCATCTGTGGTCAGTGGAAAGTCTATACGATGTTGACAAGTTCGAGCTAATTTCAACATAGTATATTCGAAAGGATGTTTGCTGAATGACGCAATTGCTCAACCTTCCCTATTCCATATTGTGGCGTGGTCGCAAAACGTGTTCTGTGTTTACTTGGAATATTGGTAATTGTTTTCCTCGGCATTTTTACAGCAACTGCCTCTACCTCATAACATGTTTTCGCAGTATAGGTCGGTCAGCTTCTGCTCCATCAACCTTCGTGCGCTTTTGTCGAAGCGGTACAGAGCTGTTACAGCTTTTCTGCAGCACTAGCAGGTTGCTGCAAATGAAGCTATTTACATCAGGAAGAAAAACAACTAGTTATCAAGAACACAGTCGTAATACTGCTCTGGCAAAGAATACTTTCGCGACTTTCTTTTCGCACATCAGAGACATTAAAATCACCGCATCACAACTGCTAGCAGTATCTCTCCGTCGGCCGTGAAACTGTGCCGCGTTGCTAGCTAGGACATTTCACAAAGACGATTTCCAGGAGCTGAATATTATTCATGCACCGTAAAGGATCTCTCCCCTACGAAGTCCGCACCTGCCCTATACGACCGGGTGTGGTAGGCCACCGCCGCTTGATTGAAGCGCTTCTTCCATCGCGGGGCTGTGGGTAGCCGCGTACCAGATGGAGGAGGTCATTGCTTTTGAATTTTCGCTCTACGCATTTCTAAAGCCGAGAACAGATTCTTCCCATCGCAACGACATTGGGCCTGAAGTCGAAGTTCAGATTTAGACAGCTTGCCTAGCAAGAGGGCTACGACCACATGATAAGACTATAGGTACGACCACATGAGATGATTAGGACATCGTAATAATTACCTTTTATTAGTATATTGCAATTCAAAAAACTTTCACGCTACCCCAAGGCATATAACGTTGGATAAAGTATGTCGAGTAGAATTGCACTGGGCTAGTTGTCGTATTTAATTATTTATCGTTTTACGTATCTCCTTGCCAATAAAAATTGAATTTTATGTTACACCAAAACGTCGTGTATCATTAGAGAGCTTATGTCGAGGCAAATAACATTAGGCTAATATAAAGTCTAACTAATTACCGTGCTTAATTATATGAGATAAAAAATTGTACTTATCAATATAGAATCGTGCTTTGGGCGAGAAAATGAAAAGCTAAGTTTCGCAAAAAACACTTTAATCTCGGGCTATTGCTCTTTTAACTCGGTTCAGCCAAGGGTTTAACCGCTGCGAGTTTTTTTATTTTCACTTATAGCACCATAGCAGATTGCACCACTTCATCGCTCAAAAGGAATCTCTTTGGCGTATCCGCCATCGGAGCATCCCCTCTGAACGTATAACTATCGGTCCACTGGGAACTGGTAAACTGGCAGCTGGCTAAACCAGAAAAACAGCGGAAGCGTTGCCTGTTCGGAATTCCGATTTTGCCGTGCCATATCCAACAGTGAGCCCTGGAAATTGTGCGCAAAGGGAAGGTAATACGGTCCGTCATTTCCGTTGTTGTGGGAAAATAACTGGTAGATTACTGGTATTTCACAGAATCGACTCTCGCCCTTTGGTATATTATATTATAGAAATTCATATCAACCATCTATACGTTGGACTAAAACAGCTGTGTAAGAAGTGCAATCTAGTCTAGCAAGTCTCATGCTATGTTTCGACGTAATGGAAGCTTCACGGCTTTAATTTGCCGAACAGGTTTATAAGAAAACATCTTCAAAGTAATTGTACAATTTGGCTACTGTTGCAAGGACTTAGAGTGAGCTGAATGGTGTAAGAGAATCGTTCCTTCTCAATCATGTAAAAAATTGAGTATCGTTTTATTAGGAGGTTTAGTACCAGAGTTTAAATAAACAAGTTAAGCATGGCATAAAAAAATTCCGAAAGCACTGCAGAATCTGCACTATAGAAATGCGACATTCTGAGCGCTGCTTCT
>JAJIZL010027513.1:94176-123868 GCA_023969395.1 Amblyomma maculatum | reverse complement strand
CACCCCATCAGCGCTTACAACATGGCCGAGGAACTTGAGTTCTGTATACCCGAAGTGGCATTTCTGGGGCTTCAGCGTGAGATCAGCAGAACGGAGGGCTTCCAGGACAGCTCGAAGGCGTTCGAGGTGTTGATCAAATGTTTCGGAAAAAACAACTACATCGTCCAAGTACACAAGACAGATCTGCCACTTGAGGCCAGTGAGGACGGTGTCCATCATCCTTTGGAATGTAGCTGGGGCAGAGCACAATCCAAATGGGAGTACTTTGAATTCATATAGGCCATCTGGAGTGACAAATGCGGTTTTTTCTCGGTCTCTTTCGTCTACTTCGATTTGCCAATAGCCGCTTTTTAAATCAATAGATGAAAAATACTTCGCACGTCGCAATCTGTCCAGTGAGTCATCGATGCGCGGCAACGGGTATACATCTTTCTTTGTCACATTATTCAATTTCCGATAGTCGACGCAAAATCGAAGAGTGCCGTCTTTCTTTTTGACAAGGACTACTGGTGAAGACCACGGACTTTGTGAAGGCTGCACAACACCATCATCCAGCATCTCCTGAACTTGCGTCTGGATCACTTCTCGTTCTTTGGCAGACACACGATAAGGCTGCTGTCGTATTGGGCGAGCGTCGTCATAAGTAATGATGCGATGTTGTGTGATGGGCGTTTGACGAACCTTCGAGGAAGAAGCAAAGCAGTGCTTGAAGTCTAGCAGCAGTTGCTCTAAAGCCCGCCGTTTCTCCTTTGACAAGTGACAGTTAATGTCGATGTTGTCAAGAGATGGCTCGTTAGTTTCTACTGCCGTGGATGCAAAACAGACCGGATCGTGCGCAACATGGTCAGCAAAAGCGATAGCAGTCCCCGGGAACAAGTGTCGGTACTCATTAGAAAAATTTGTGACAAGGAGTGCAGCCCGGCCATTGTGGAACGACAATAAACTTCGGGGAGCGCAAATGCCATGAGCAAGCAGGAGTGTATGGTTCGCCTCCGCTACAGCATCACCGGTACGGAAATCGTCACAGGTAACTTCCACAAGAGCACTGCTTCGCGGCGGCAGCGAGACGCTCTCAGCGGAAACACGAAGTGCGTTATTGCAAGGACTGCTACTATCTTGTTCGGTAGATTGTCCCATCGAAAACGTGACGAGTCTATTTCGCAGGTCGATAACTGCTCCGTACTCCCGCAGAAAGTCAATGCCGAGGATAAGGTCACGGGAGCAGTCACTTAAAACAACGCAACTAACGACGAACGTACGTCCGTTAATCTGAATGCGAGCCGTGCACATCCCCTTTGGAGTAACTATATGACCGCCGGCGGTTCGAAGGCACACACCTGGCCAAGCAGTGAGCACCTTCCTCAAAACAGTCGCCATGCGACCACTCAAAATTGAATAATCGGCACCGGTGTCCACTAAAGCATTGACCGTAGTGCGACCGTCTAAAATAACCGGAATGTCCAGAGAAACGCTTTTTGCTTCCCTAGGTGACGGTACCAGCAGCTCGCGGTCGGATCGAAGCGGCGACGACGGGAGGTCTTCAACGCAGCGACTACCAGCGGCCTCGCCCCCGAAGGTCGCTGTTTTCAGTTTTCCCGACCAGGGCTAGACGAGCGGCCTTGGTCCTCTCGCGAGGAACCGTGAGTGAACGAGGAGGAGCGCCTTGGCGAAGGGGAGCGGGGCTGACGCTGCGAACGAGATGAACGCTGCTCCGCCAGGTACTCCTCAATAACTCGGGGTCGTTGACCAAACCGGGGAGGAGGCGAGTCGATGCGGAAGCCGTGGAGACCGAGGCGTCGATACGGACAATCCCGGTAGAGATGTCCTGGTTCACCGCAGTGGAAGCAAAGCGGACGGCGGTCAGGCGTGCGCCAAATGTCGGCTTTGCGTCGGGGCAGCGGGCGATTGTCGAAGTTCTGCACTGGCTGCACCGAGGGCAGCGGAACTGTAGGTGACGCGAGAATGGGCGGTGGTGAAGGGGGAGCCTGACTCTGCAGAACTTCCGCATATGTGGGACGATTGTCGGTCCCCGACAGCAATGGCGGGCTCGGAACTACAGGCGAAAGAGGGCTCTTGAGTGCCTGCCGCACCTCCTCCCGCACTATAGCAGAAACGGAAGATGGCGATTGCTGCAGAGGGCTCCAGAACTTGCTTAGTTCTTCGCGCACGACGCTGCGAATCAGTTCGCGCAATGCATCGGGATGCCGCTCTGAAGATGCAAATGATTCCGCGGTTGTGCGTGTATGAAAAGGTCGGTCATAAGCCACGGCACGTTGGTGTAGCACCTTTTCCATTGTGGTGGCCTCCGCAAGGAATCCGTTTACAGTCGAGGGTGGGTTTCGCACAAGGCCTGCGAACAACTGCTCTTTCAAACCCTGCATCAAGTGCCTGACCTTTTTGTCCTCGGACATGGCGGGATCGGCTCGCCTGAAGAGGCGCGTCATGTCCTCGACGTATGCTTGGACACTCTCATTCGGCCTTTGGATGCGAGAGTGAATGGCACGTTCTGCATGCTCGCGACGATCTGCGCTAGTGTAAGCCTCGAGCAGTTGACGACGGAATTCCCGCCAAGAAGTTAAAGCTTGCTCTCGGTTCTCGTACCAGATACGGGCGCCGTCCTCAAGGCTGAAGTAGACGTTCCTTAGTTTGGCAGCATCGTCCCACTGGTTGAATGCAGCGACACGTTCAAACTGAAGGAACCAGTCCTCCACATCCTCAAAGAGGTCCCCATGGAAGGTCTTCGGTACCCGAGGGGCCTGCAAGGTGTAGTTACAGGCCGGTGCGAGGCCCGTCACCTGCTGCGCAGGAGCACTAGATGTCATGGCGGCGGGTGCTGGCTGAAACTCCGGAGACAATCCCTGGAGCCGTCGACTGGAGCGATGCACGGGGGTGTCCAATGGTACAGGGCTGGCGCGACGTCTTGTAGATGGAGATTCTTGCATAGGCGATCGATTTACCCAGCACCTCCACCAGAATGTCACGTACACGGTGACTAAGGATACCAATGATAGCAGGGGGTAGCCCAGACACAAGAACACAGCAGCACAGACGCAAACGTGCAAGCGACACTTTTGTCGTCCTCTTCAACTTCGTCCTCCTTTCACACCTCAGTCATGCGCCACCTGGCAACGCTAGGTGGCAATATATATATATATATATATATATATGCATTGCAGCTCTCGACTTCACTTGAAACAGTACGTGGCTGGTAGACTACTAAGCGCTCGCTACAGCATCACTTAGGAATTTACGTTCAGCCAGTAACTAATCGTTTGGCGCTACCCAGTGTCGCTGTAGCTTGGAGTAGTCTGCTTAAGAGACGGCTGGTCCATTACCTTTTCATAGTTTCTAACGCTTTCTTAACCTCGTGAAAAAGGGGAAAGCAGCTGAAGAGGATCAGGCAACTATATATTTGTTGAAGGACGGGGGTATATTGTGCTAGGAAAACTGGCCACCCTCTATACGCAGTGCCTGGTGTCAATGATGGTACCGGAATCATATAAGAACGCAAACATTATCATAATTCATAAAAAAAGGGGACGCTAAGGACTCAAAAATTACAGACCAATCAGCTTACTCACTGTTACCTATAAAGTATTTACTAAGGTAATAGCTAATAGAATTAGGACAACCTTAGACTGCAATCAAGCAAAAGATCAAGGAGGTTTTCGGAAAGGGCACTCTACTAAGATCATATCCATACCTTCAACCAGGTGATTGAAAAATGCTAAGAATATAATCAGCCCTTATACATAACATTCATTGATTACGAAAAAGCATTCGACTGACTAGAAACCAAGGCGGTCATGCAGGCATTGCGAAATCAGGGTGTAGACGAGCCGTACGTGAAAGCACTGGAAGATATATACATATAGTGGCTGCACAGCAACCATAGCTCTACATTAAGAAAGTAACAAAATTCTTATAAAGAAGGGAGTTAGGCAAGGAGACACGATCTCCCTAATACTATTCACAGCTTGCTTAGAGGTAGTATTCAGTAACTTGGAATGGGAGCAGTTAGGGATAAGGGTAGAGGGAGAATACCTCAGTAATCCGCGATTTGCTGATGACATTGTCTTGCTAAGTAACTCTGGGGGTGAGCTGCAAAGAATGATTGATGACCTAGACAGGAAAGGTAGAAAGGTAGTCTTGAAAATCATTATGCAAAAGATTAAGGTACTGTTCAACACCTTCGGGAAAGAACAGTAGTTTACGTTAGGTAGCGAAGCACTGGAAGTAGTCGGCGAATAGGTCGACTTAGGATAGGTAGTAACCGCAGATCCGGACCATGAAAAGGAAATAACGAAAGAATAAGATTGGGATGGAGTGCATTTGGCAAGGACTCACCGATTATGGCTAGCAGAATTACCGGTATCGCTCAAGAGGAAAGGATACAACAGTTGCATCTCATCTATACTCTCCTACGCATGGGGCGGAAACATTGAAGCTAACGAAGAGGGCTCTACTTAAGTTGATGACAATGCCGAGGGCTATGGAGCAAATAATGGTAGAAATAATATTACGAGATAGGAAGCGTACAGATTAGGTGAGAGAAATAAGTGAGGTTACTGACATTCTAGATGAAACCAAGTAGAAATAGGCATGGGCAGGACATGCCAATAGAGGATAATCGATGGTCGCTTAAGGTAACAAACTGGATTCCAAGGGAAGGAAAGCGTAGCAGGTTGTGGCAGAAAGTTAGCTGGGTAGATGAGGTTAAGAAGTTCGTAGGGGTCAAGTGGATGCAGCTAGCACAGAACCGAGTTAATTGGAGAAATATAGGAAAGGCCTTCGCCCTGCAGTGGGTATAGTCAGGCTGCTGCTGCTGCTGGTGATGAAGATGATGATGATGATGAACCATTACCAGTTATTTTTAAAACAGAGCCGTGTGCTCAGTGAATACCCCTTTTCAACCTTGTGTACTTTGTACCTGACCCGACCTTAACACTTCGGCACTCGGCCTCAGACCTTTGCAGCTGGAAAAGGCTGTTCATTTAAGCCCCGTTAACCTTAACATATTTTGCTAACCAACACCTACAAATGGTCACGAGAGGCGCAGTAGTGCGTCAAGCAGTGAGTCTTTAAGTAGGCTACAATGCGTGGCATCTAGAGCCCGACCCATGTCCCAGAGGAGTTAATTTGTTGCTAAAGAGTTGCTTTCAATCGGCAACAGTGACGCTTTTCGCCAAAGGAGGGCTATTGCGAGAAGTAATCCGAAATGCAGCCAATTGTTGTATTGACTGTTGCGGTTCGCCATTAGCGTAAAGATAGTAGTGTAGCACTGACAAGAAACGCAGCGCGAAGACATGAAGACGCTTGCAATCGCGAACTTCAACTGCGCTTTATTCTAATTACGTATTGCATAGGTGTTACATTCAACGAACCAACTGCGCAAACTGTTCCACTCCTCATAGCTAGTGACTTGTGAGATGAGTGTTCAGAATCAACTTCTTTTTTTCTCAATGGCCGTATATAGCGGCGAGCAGCTTGAAAGCGCTGTCCTAGCTTTTCGCTCTTACTACTGGAGCAAAACAGAAGGAAAAAGAAAACACCGCTAACACGTTGCATCTCATTCGCACCCTGAAAGAGACGCTCATGCTTTCCTTGCTCGCAGCACTCTTGCTTCATCATTCACCCAGAAACTAAAGCTATGGTCAATGTAGGATTTTGAGCGTTCCTGTTGGCATGCGGCAATAGAGGCGGCGCCTCTGCGATCACAAGTTTCAGCTTCTGCGCGCTGAAAGAAAGCTCTCTTCTGCCCGACGAAAGTTTCCAGGCCGTTGTTGGGACCATTCGCGCATTCTCGTGTTTTTGAGCGCCGTCATCCTTCGAGTTTTCTCATTTCAACGCGATCATTACATTTCCTTCATCAATCTTGCGAATCGTGGGCCTTCGCACCTTGTGTAGGCTTCGCGTTCAGCCGCGTCTTTCGCCGGAGAAACTTTATAGTTTCTAGGCTGCGCGCGGTTCATACTCGAAATGGAGGGAGCGAATTGGAGTTGCGCTGGGGCCATGGACCCGATTCCTCCTGAGAGTCGGGGGCGGTGGCTTGATCTCGCCGCAACAGCGAACGCGCAACAGCCCCTAGCCCGACATGTCATGAAAAAATAAAATCTCCGAAAAGAAGTTGTAATAAAGCAAACGGAGGGGAGGAGTCAGAAATAGTAAGTGAAAGTAAAGCCGCACAAAACTTCTGCAGGAAGCGATTGCAGCGCCACACTCCAGCGCCGCGGCCAAGTAGCACACCGCGTTCATCCATCACAGCGCTAAGTGAAATTAATGGTTGCGCGCGCGTTACCTTCTCGATTTGAAAACCGCAGCCTGCGTGCGCGCGCGCTCACGCCATTTTATGCTTGTTGTACCAATGTTTGGTTTGCTTCTTTCTTTCTGCGAACATTGCCGGCCCCTGGTTTGCTACTTTCTTGCTTGTTGAGCTCCGACGGAGACCTTGCTAGCTTCTTGCATCGCGGATACCTCGGGTGTCTCTTGTGAGCTTCAGCTCGCGCTACAATTTGCTAGTTCTTCGGGGCTGTTATATGGCTTTGAACCTTCGAAAGCTTATGATCTCAAGAAAGCACGTCTCTTTAACCGTGACGAAGTGTAACGTCTGGCACTTCTGAATAGTCAGATTGATTTGCAGATTTAGTACATAAGTCGTAATTATTTTCGGTCTTGGATGACTTCAGTTTGATTATACTTAAGTGCCGGGACTGAGGCGCCGTTAAGGCGACACGAAGGTAAAGCTACATTTATGTTCGCAAGTAGTTCTGAATTCAGATGTGCTTGCGGAAATGAAGATGACTGCTCCGCAAAATCTTCCTCCTTGAATAAAATCACAGTGATTAATAACAAGAAAGAAACTGGAGACTGTAACTCGCCATGGTTTGCTAAGGTGACCACGCCTTCGCTTTCTTTTTCTTATCGTAATTAACAAGTTCGAGGCGGTATTTGGGTGGTATGCTTCAAAAACTTAGTAATCATCATCCAGAACTTCATCGGGACTTCTTGCTTGGATTTAATGGACCCGCGTGGTTTTCAGAGTTTTCACTTAATGTAAATTTAATGCTTCAGGCGAATGTCAACGATGTTCGGTCTGTGCGGCTACCAGCACAGACCGAACTGGGTCACTCGTAGACTGACCTTTTGGAAGCCACATGCATTGTTCGTCTGTGCATAGCATAACTACATATGCCTTGTGGATTTCTCTTTACACGTTTGTACCCGTATTTCTTTTTGACGTTGTTGTTTATGGCTGTTGCACCGACTGCAGCTGTAATATTAGAGAAAAATCTATAAAGAGGCGTAATTATCGCACTATTCTTCCTCCTGTCGGCGACCAGAACGCACTGTTACGGCGTGACGCTTAGCCGCAACAAGCCCGCATATTCCTAGATTTAATACTAGCCTCATGTGTAAACTGTTCTCGCAGCTGACTCCAGCCTAAAGGAAAAAAAAAAAATAGACGTTTCTCATAGGGTCCCCCGCACCGAGCTTACATGCGGGTTCAGTATATGGCTCCTCATATGCTGAAATTGGCGCTGCGAAACATGTTCTTCGACATCACGCAGAGGCACCTCTCGAGAGAGGGAAAGAGTCTCCAAACAGGCACCGTCCTCGCCAAAAAGTAATTAGGCAATAGTGTTTACATTCCAGCCGTATAGGAAAGCACGTATGGCCCGCATAAAAGCCATAAGGTACGCGTAAGTGAGGTCAAGGGCTGTTCTTACAATGCACAGATTTAAAAATTAAAAAAAAAAAAGTAGGTGTATTTTAGTTCTGGTTAAACCTGAATGGAAGCCGTAGCTTCTTTTGCCTGCTACGTTATTCCCCTATCACGCCCTATCAATGTAAGGTTCTGGGGACACTTAAGCTCATTCCTTAAGGGTATGACGCGAGAGCATAAGCTACCAGCCCACTATAAAGTACCGCTTCAACTAAGCCGTATGGACGTGCCTGCGTGTCCTATGGAGGCAGCGTGAATGCAAAGGTTTCTGGCAAGCTGATTCTGATATCACCCTCCCATATGAAACGAGAGAACCGGCAGCTCCTGCCCGTGGCATAGGGGTAACGTGAATTCAAATGCCATGGCAAGCTAATCCTAATGTCACCCTCCCACATGAAAGGAGAGGAGAAGAGGCCTGAGTTGGCGCTCTTTGAGGCATCCACTTACACTGACGCTGAAGGCTCGAGTTGGTTGCCGTAATCCGCTTCAAAATTCTGGTAGCCTGATACTTTCTGATGTTGGAGCAAGGCCTAAACTTCAACGGTGAGATGCCCAGATTGTTGTCGCAAGATGTTCAGTGAGGTCAATAGTGTTCCGGAGCTGTCTATGTACAATGCACCCTTCACAGCGTTCCGCGGAGACCGGTTCAAAAGGTTAGCAGCAGCGAATTGTTTCCTCACCGTGCGCTAATGTTCCGGAGATCCCGGGTGTGGACCATAGTTAACATTGTCAGTATTTGTTAAGAAGACATTCGGTCATTTCGACCAATTTTCGACTATGACTAAGTACTGTCTTTATCTTCGCCGGGATAAATGCGGAGCAAGTCACGTTTACTACAGTCAATGCATTACAACGAACCCCAACTTCTTCGTCTGCCAATTGTGTGACTGACACGAAAGGCCTTGTCATGTAACCAGTCTACCCAGCTGTCACAATAACTGGGCGCACGGACTGCTGCATGAAGTCTTGACAATTAGAAGGCTTGTCTATGAGTTACGTAATTTCCCATCCTGCCTGCGTCACATAAAAGTCAGTACGCTTCGTTCGGTTTCAGTGCAGCCCCGCGTAATGCGGCTATTGCCAAAAAATAAAGCGCCTCTCTACCTCAGCATCAAACCCTCTCCGCAATCCAGATTAGGAAGGCGCTTCCTTGCTTTGGAATCATTCACAACCCCACGAACCGTATAATGCTGCTGCCCATGAGCACTTGAATGCAGCAGAACGAATATGGTGGGCGTAGACCATGGAATATTGTCAGTTCAGTTCAGTCGTCGTTCAGTCCTGTCCGACACTTCGTGACCCTATGGACCATATCACGCCACGCTTTCCGGTCTCTCACTATCTTCCTAACATCACATAACTTCCTCTGCAGCGCCTCGAGGATGCCATCTAACCATTGTGTTCGCTGCCTACCCCTGCTGCCTACCCCTTCAACCTTTCCCAACATCAAATCTTTCTCCAGCGACTCCTCTCTTCTCATCAGATGACCAAAGTAGCTGAGCTTTAAATTTAGAATTTGACCCTCCAATGAGCACTCAGGGTTTATTATCGACAATATCGACTGATTTGATCTTCTGGCCGTCCAAGAAACTCTCAAGAGTCTCCGCCAGCACCACAATTCAAACGCGTCAATTCTTCGGCGGTCAGCCTTCTTCACAGTCCAACTCTCGCATCCATACATCACAACTGGAAAGACTATAGCATGAGTTATACGGATCTTGGTTGGCAGACAAATGTCTCTGCTCTTTACTAGGCGGCAGGCAGGCTTAAAGTAAGGGGGGTCTCGGAAGGTCTGAGACCTCCCGCCAGTATTTAAAAGGGATCTGGGACCCCTCGCGCTCGAATGTATAAGGACTGCATTAATACAAGCAGGCTGCCATTTTGTAATTTTGTTAGGGGTTTTCAGAACATTTCTTATCTATTTTTGCCGCAATTTCGTAGTGAATTTTAATAACACCAGTAGAGTGGAGAGCTTGGCCAGTTAGTACGTATTGGTTAAGAATAAAACCAGCGGAAAGACGCAGGCAAACAGAGAAGCACACACACAACACCAGGGTTGTGTTGTGTGCTTCTCTCTTTGTATGCGTCTTTCCGCGGGTTTTAATCTTTTTTTAATAAGAAAATTAACATATTTTCTAAAACCAAAGCCAGATGAATATAATTTCTCCCCTTTGTACGATATGATCCTCGACAAGTAATTTTCTGCTTTTTTATTTTATTTATTGGTGCCTGATGCAAGACCACCAGCCGCTTTCTCTCTCGTCGCTCTTTCTCTTTCCACCTGTGCTCGAATCACTAGAGACACCTCTTCGATGAAGCCAGACTTTGAGCATTGATTGTAGGGCAACGCACACCCTACCGCCTTCCCCATCGTGTCCATGTGGTAGGAGCCGCAACCGGTTCGTTTGCACAGTCACTGCCACTAATCGCTTTTATAACACTGCCACTTTTCAAAATTCGGGATTCTCGGGGACTTTTCAAATGCTCATCCCGTCTGCACGCTGCAGTGATGGCAGAGTGATCTAAGGAGTCACTCACCCGCGCTTATAACAATTAGCCGGCACTGGTTGAAGTCTAGCTTAAAACAACGATATTTCGAACGAAAACTTGATCATTATTCAGCACTTTCAGTTGCGTCCTCAACTTTCCCTCACTTTGGGGACGATGCTTTACCGACATGGCCAAAAATGGGAATTATGAGTGTTTCAGAAACGTGCTATTTGTATGTACATTTTACACGGAGTGACAAGAATCATCGGGGATTTTTCGGAGATTTATACATTTCTACCATATCATTTCACCGCCCCGAGCCGATTGCCTTGTGCATATGGTTCCAGATTTATGGACTTTCGGTTACAGTGTTTCGACCCCGTGTGTGGTATTTTCTTCCGACCTGATATGATTTTGTATCATGTGCGCGCCGGCAGTCCTCTTGGAAAGCGAAAGCGGCCACAACTTCTAAATCATCCGCCCCGGGATGGCGCCATATGTCTGCAATATCGGTTGCTCTCCAGAAGGCCGAGTCGCTGCTCGCCACACCACGTTTCAGGTTGTCATTTGCACCGGAAAAGACTCCGTGATCATTGTTTGAAGAGAATGGCGGCATAGCCTAGCTCCGGGTACCCGCGTCTGGAGAACAACGTTGTTGACTCCTGGCAGTTAACATGTGCGATCGGCTGCTGGCGGCAACATTTTTATTTCTCTTTTTCGTTTCGCAAACCTTTCAAGCTTGCGAATCTTCGTTTTCAGTGAAAGTGTGCCCTCCTGTCGTTGGAATCAGGTAATGTATCGACACGGACCAACTTCAATTCGTCATCAGTTTACCTTTAGTACATGTGCCTTTGACACGATGTGGGCTCGCACTCTCTCTTGGATGAAGATTTCTATCCGGTGCTCTTTCCCAGAGTCAAAGGACCAGCGGCCAAGAATGGCCATATTTTCTTTCCTGGTACCGCTACCGCTTCTGAACGGCCAAGGCGGATATGCTGCGCCCGATGGCAGCGAATAACGCGGCTCAGGTTTGCGCGCGTGTACGGGCGAACCCTTCACGTGTGGCGCGACGATCTTATCCACGCCTCATTTGCCGCCAACGTTAAGCCCGTCTTCACGTTTTCTCTCTGCTCCTGCACAATTTTCCTTCTTTCCTCTATCAAGTCTCCTCTTCCAGCGACTTAACTCATTCCTTCTCTACCCGTGGCGGAGGAGGATTTGTGAGGCAAGAATAAAGAAAGGGAAAACCCGTTGGTAGTGGTGTCTTTTTCTTTAAGCTTTCTTTCTTTAAGCTCCCTCGAATTACGATGATATTCCTTCTGCCACCTTGCAACTCTCGTTTTATTTACGTTTGCATATTGCACCGTTTCGAATTTTCCCCTTATCGGGCCCTCTCGGCCTATAACAGCATCCAACCTCATTTGACAAAGGTGTCACTAGTGGATAGCAGGGAGCTAACGATAACGGAATACGTCGTCTACGCGGGGGGAAAATATCTCCTTTTCCTCTGTACTTCCCTCGCTTGCTTCGTTTCGCTGTTTCATGCTTCTTCATTCGTTTTATTTTTTTTTTTTCTCACTTCCGCAAGAGGAGCAGGTAACGTTCCGAAACGGCGCATTTCATCGCAGTTCCTTAAGGGACTTCTATTCCCTTAATGTTCCCACTCCTGCGCACGGGCGCATGTGTCCGCATTTGTTACACTCACCCGCTCCTCAGCTCTTATTCTTTTAGGATTTTTTTTTTACTTCATCACTCTTGGGTGACGCTTCATTCACGTAATCAACTGCTGAGTATTATGTTTCTTGTGATCCTTTTTTCGTTTTCGTAACTTTGTCCGCTTTATTCGCGCGTAGCGCCTACTCTCAGTAAATGAGCAGAGGTATAAAGGTGAAAACAATTTCACGACTTTGTTTTTTGTTTTTTGTTTTTGTTTTGCCATCTGGTTTTCTGAAGGCAAGCGCGTCTTATCCCCTCTTCTTCTTGGCGAGGAAAGCGAGTTTTGAGCCCGTAATTTGAACCGGGAATGTGGGTACAGGTATCGCCGAGCTTCCTGGAAACGGGATATGCTCTCATATATAGGTATCACGAAGACAGGGCGAACGTCAGTATAAGCCTCTGGATATGCGTGCGCATAACTTTAAATAACGTCAGTGGATGTCTTTTCGTCTCTATATTTCGCACCTTTCGGAAGTTCTTTTCGTGCGCCCACTTGTTTCTCGTTTTTTTCACTTAGTTGTTTTGCGTTATGGAGCGAATGAATTGCAGCGCTTATGTTCTTATAGCGGATGTTGTAGTTATTTCCATCTTAAATTTGGCTCACGCACTACGAGCTTTTTTTTTTTTTCCCCGGGAAAGCAGTGCTATACGTTTTTTTTTTTTTTTTTTTTTTTTTCCAAGTTGGTGCACTACGTTGTCATTTTACACAAAGGAACTTTTGTTCCATTTTTAGAAAAGGGCTTAAACAAAGCGAATTAGTTCAGTAATTTGTGCATAATAATAATAAGCTTTCTGCAGTGCGCAGTGTTCAAGGTTCGGGGGTTCTCAGGGTACGAAAGAAAAAAAGAATAACAGAAATGCTGCAGTGCCATTTGAATTTGAGCTGGCAAGGAGGCTATGGTACTGGCTCAAGATTAGTCCTGTTATTCAGGGAGGAGGATAGTGGGGGGGGGGGGGGGGGGGGGAGCAAACGAAGAACGTCGAAAATTTTCTAGCACACGCTTGTTGCCAGGCTTTGGTATATAGGCTACCGATTGGGTGGGATGTATACGTGATTTGCCAGGAATAAAAAGAAAACGTACGTTCTGAAGCTAAAGGGAGGGACCGTTTGCTTCTTTGTGGTGGGTTCCGAAAGTAGGCTTTTGTCGGAGGGCTTAGCGCTGGCAACTTGGCCCAGGCTAGGATGCTCTCCGGGTAGTTCGGGCATTCCATAATTTCCCAAGTAGCGATGATCTCAACAAGCAGCCAGCTGTGAGCATTTTCATTGGATATGAGTTTGTGTGCATTTGAATCTTATTTCTTTCTTTACTCTTGCCAACCGGGGCACCTTTCATCAATTTCCACCTCCCTAGTAGCAGATCGAAGAAATATAGCTCGGACCGATCCAGATGTATTTTCTTGTAAATAAGCCTTTCTTTTGCTCTGTCTTTCTCATATGGTTCGGTAGCTCCATTCTTTGTTATCAAAAACGCGGTTATATGCCTCCACCAATGGACCAGTAAACAACTCGCATATCGGTAAAAAAAAAACACAAAATTATGTGGGCTGATAAATTAATACCATCTGCCCTCGCTGTCCATGGTCGTCAAAATTCCAGCTCTGCGCACGCTACCAGGTAGTTAATGGGCACCCTGATATGGAAATGATGGCTTAAACCTGTATTAAAGTTGAAAAATTGAAGCCACGTCTCAACGAAAGAACCGAGCGACAAGCGTATGAACTTGGTACGTCTTTCGTACTGGAAAATAAACAAAAATGCCACCATTGTATCTCTTACCTGCCTCTCATGGTAGGCATAAAGGTTCTGTACTGCTACTAAGTATGGTCACCGAGCTCCTTAGGGTTAGGCCACCTGACATTACACCACTCTGTATATTCTGGAATCTCGCTACTCGCGTTTATTAATTCCCGGGCCTCCAACAACGATTTACTTTTTCTGAAAGTATGCTGGGAGCACACACAGTAAAAAAGAGAAAGAAGAAAAGAAGAAGCAACTTCAAGTATCTCTCGTCGAAAACCCAACGGTATAGCCGAAGCCCATAAGCCTCGGCCAGATCGTAGTCACTGTGGGTTCCCTCCGAACGACCATCCAGGAAACACTCTTGGCGGGTCATTTGATCCCTCAATGGCCAATCAGGGCCAAGAGCCGCTTCTTCCCTTGACTGCCGCGCTATCAGCAAAGCCGCCGGGCTCTTTACGCCCGCGAAGTCCCCCGGCGTGCGATCAGAGCGCGAGCGAGCTAAATGTGTCGCGTTAGCATTAAGCCCTAGCGGTGGCGAACGCCTACGCCTATCTCGTTTCGAAGGCCGAGTAATTTTGTTTGCTTGGCGCTGTTTGTCGCATTTTTTGCTCTCTTTGCATTCATGGCAGTTTCGTTTTTTTTTTTTTTTTTTCTGGAGTGCTTTTGTCTACACAAAGCACCTTCTTAAGGTCTAGATGAAGGCATTATATATATGTTGTACAATTTCTTCCATTTTTTTCTGTTTTGTTTGGCAGCAAAGCTAAGACGGCCCTTCGTGTTCTCGCGTCTATACCGGACCCATTTATCTTTCATCGTCAAACATTGGAACCCAAAATTGCTGGCCGTTTACTTTGCTCGAATGTGGTGGGCGTCGGTGAGTTTGTTTATGCTCATTTAGCGTAAACGGCTCAAAATAGCTACTCACTTGCCCCTTTTTTTTTGAGAATCGTATCCAGCAGAGCCATGTTTGGGCTGTGAAATTTGGCTTTACGTACAGTGCAGTGAAGCTATATTTACCCTTCCGCGTTTTTCAGAAACGAAGAAATTTTGAATATAATTTTTGTTCAGTCAGTTGTTTTCAGAGTAATGATGACGTACGCTTGGGCATCTCTTCTAGCAACAGCGGATACGAGCAATGACGTGCGATTTTCATTCTCTTGTTTTGCGCCATGAATAACTAGTATGTTAGTTTTCCGCTACTGATGTTTGGAGCGCATGCCAAACATATGGACGAAGCTTTTAGCAACAGTCCCTTGTAGCCCGCCTATAGATAGGCTAATGTCCAAACATGCGCCGAGGCGGTACACCGGGCGTCATATGAAGCCACTTTCTTACCTAAGAGCTGCTTACAGTCGCATGAACGCGGTACGTCTTGGGCCGCCCTCGCCGCGGTGTGCACTTGTGGCCTGTTACCTGTGAATCAATCTTGCGTTACGGGGTGCGGTGTTGCTTCATCGAGCGTTGGAGGGTGCTTATGCCACGGCTATCGCAACACTTCGGGGAGCGCAGGCAAGGCCCTTACTCTCACGCGACCTTTTCCATAGATCGT
Source organism: Amblyomma maculatum (assembly GCA_023969395.1). NCBI lineage: Eukaryota > Metazoa > Arthropoda > Arachnida > Ixodida > Ixodidae > Amblyomma > Amblyomma maculatum. The sequence goes on along the minus strand of JAJIZL010027513.1, from coordinate 108,649 downwards.
TGGGGAGTGTAAACTGCCAACTGATCCAGTGCGACCGCGGTTCTTTTTCCTTGTGTACTGCTTACATACAGCGAAAAACGTGCATGAAGACTCCACCCTCTGATGGGCGCAACGATGAAAAATACCTCCTCTCAGAAGGCCTCTCTCTAACACCACGAACCCTCTGAACGCCACCCTGTAAATCTATCAACTTTAAAAACGCAGTAGCAGAGGGGATCAACGGGAAAGCGAAATATATGTCTAATATTTATTTACGCGAAGAGCATTAAAAGCCCTGTTCTGTAGAAAATCCGGAGTCGCCATTGTCGGTGTTGGCACTCTGAGCGAAAAATCATTAGCGTGTTTCTGAAGGATGGTAGTTCCAAGTCATAATATCGGGCACTGATTGGTCTGCGGTTTGTATGACGTCACTAAAGCACACGGCATAACCAAGTTGATGGGAGACTAGAATCGATACCAGTACCCTTACGTGTCGAGTTAGACATGCTACCCTTTGACCACACAGGTGTACATCCGTACGGATTGCTCACATAGGAGCTTTATATCTATCTTGGACAGTCGTTCGCGTAATGTGGCAGCTTGCGACCGTACGCTAATGAGTATGTGTGAAATAAAACAAGTTCAAATTCAGGAATTGCTGACCAAAGAGCTAACCAAAGTGCATGTACGCGAACGAGTATCTGCAAGGTGAGCCTCTGAATGGGGCCATATATACTAATGCTGTCGAATAAATTACCTTAAAGGCGGAGTTTTGTCTAACCCAAATTTGTTGCTCCCGCAGGTTTGTCGTATCGTGTCGTATGATCAGCTGTGCGTCTTTTTTATTCGTGAGGGAGTTTCTACACCGAGATGAAATATTGACAGAAACATATATATGTTTTGCTTACGTGCGATAATACGAAAGCGCTATAATGACAATGAGTCAAGGCTATGCGCAATATATTGATACGTGGCAAGGTTAGTGCACGAAGGTTAGTCCAGGTTGACGCAGCACACAAAGCACAGAATCACAACAGCGTTAACCTTCTTCTAGCACTAAACGTTGCTACCACTTTGTCGTCTTCTGTGTCGCTGTTTCTAATCGTTGTCTTCTTTAGCGTGCAGCGATGCAGGGCATATATGTCACAATATAACTCTGCGCCTTGCAGTACGTCAGTTACTTTTATTGCAAAAGCATTACTTCGCTATGTTTGCAGATTTCTGTCAGCAGACTGCGTCCGCAGGCCGCGTCCGCGGACCGCGTCAGCAGACCGCGTCAGCAAAATCGTGTCCGCAGCAGTTGTAATTGAGAAGTGGTAGAGGTTAATGAGTGGTGTCAACCGATAGAGGGTGACGCAATGTTGTCCTCGGAAAAATAATGAGACCAATAAGTTAAATATTTAATTAATTACAGGCAAAAAATGTAAAATTTGTCTGCAGCAGTTGCGAGTAATTGAGAAGTGATAGAGGTTAATGAGCGGTGTCAATCGATAGAGCGTGATGCAATGCTGTAGCCGAAAAATAATTAGGTAATTCATTAGAGGCAAAAGACACAAAATTTTGTCCGCAGCAGTTGTGAGTAATTTAGAAGTGGTAGAGGTTAATGAGTGGTCAATCGATAGAGAGTGACGTAATGTTGTGTCCGAAAAACAATTAGGCCAATAAGTTCATTTGGTAGTTAATTAGAGACAAAAATGTAGAAGTAAAGACGAAAATGGTCTCATTAGCCAATGGCTTGGCGCCACATTGGAATGTATCAAATAGTAAAATAGTTAATTAAACCTGTCAGTTAAGGTGACGTCGAGGATGTGACGTCACGCAACCTGAAGTCGACCCAAAAAAGAGTACAGGAAGGGATTGGCGTGCAATTTGAAAGTGCCAAACACTAAAGTAGTTAATTAAGGCAGTCAATTAGGGTGACGTCAAGGATGTGACGTCACGCAACCGGAAGTAGAGCCGCAAAAGCATACGAAGCGATTGGCGCACAATTTGAAAGTACCAAAGACTAAAATGGGTAAACAAGAAGTCAATGTGGCGTAGAGGATGTGGCGTCACGCAGCTGGAAGTAGAGCCGAAAAAGGGCGTAGGAAGGGATTGGTGCACAATTTGAAAGTACCAAATACTAAAATGTGTAAGCAAGAAGTGAATTAAGCAACTAGAAGCAACCAGAAGCAACCAAAAGCAGCATTCGTGCTTTCGCATTACTCCAGAGCAGATTCTGCAGTGCTCTTTAATTTTTTTTTTCTTTCTTTATTTGTAGCGCCCTCAGGGCCCGGATCGGGCGTTACAGAGGGGAGTGGGTAGGTCAATACTCAATGCATTGCAACAATAAAGTAGACAGGACAGGAACAAATACGTGAATTCAATCAAAAAATATTATACAGCGCAAGATTGATTGATTTGGGACCTAAAAATAAGATGTTAAAGCATATTTAAACAAATGAATGCTTGTTATTGAAACTAGCCCCTCTGGAAAGCGGTATCAGTCCTGAATTTAGCGTGGCAAGAATGAATTTAAAAGGCGTTGGTGTGGCATGGTAACACACCTAATGTTATGACTGTGGTCCAGGAGACAGGATGTGTATGTGGGACGCTGGAGCAAATGATCGTGAAGCGTACCATGGTAGTATATTTTATGAAGCAAACAAAGCCACAGAATTTGACGACGTAGAGACAGTACAGGAAGGTACAATGTAGTTTTCATATTAGTACTACTGGAAGTACGAAGATACCAAATAAGAATGTTGTGAGCAGACCGATTCATGACCGCTTCGATGGAGGTGACGAAAAAATCAGAGCCAGGGTCCCGCATACTCAAATTTAGGGCTTGCACTTTGAAGGAAGAGGAGATGGTCGGGGAATTTCGTTTCAAGTAACCTAGTTGACGGTTAGCATTGTTAGCTGCACAGTTGGTGGGCTGTTTCTAAGAAGGGTTACATGAAATAAAGATACCTATGTACTTATAGCATTATACTAGTTCGAGCTCGGTACCCTGTAATTCGTAACAAGAAGATGGAGGTACCCGGTGGAGACAGAATTTTTATTTTTTGATGACGTCATTATAACGTCATTTTATTGACAGCTATAGTATGTCCGGACAAACGAACGGCGACAGTATGAGCCCTTAAAGGCTTTCGCCTTAAAATTACTCCCTAAATTTAGACAGCGTTTCGTGTTCAGCGAAAGTGTGTTTACTCGTGCTCAGCTGGGAAAGCATACTCATATAAAAGTAGGGGTAAGAACTATAGTGTTATTATATCAGATCTTGTGAAATGCTTTAATGCAACGCTGCCCTCACGTCGCCTGAAAGGATCCTGCCTCAACCCCTTGCGTTTGGTTTTCTTACAGGCAACTTTCACGGTGGCACCGTTAAGCCCGGAATACATGTTGGTGGTGGTGAAAACATTATTTCCGTAAAAAAAAAAAAAAAAAAACTAAAAGAAAAAAAAACATTTGTCAGGCAATCAATGGGCTTCTTGGAGCGTTTTTTGCCGCGTCAAGCTGGCGTTTTTCGCTTGACGGCACGCACTCGACGCCCGCCGCCGATCTGCCCTGCCAGATATTTAATGCGCGGGCGACGCGGCATAGCGGCATCCTCTCGAACCGGAAGCTGTTGCGAACGCGAGCCAATAGGAGCACCGCCAAGTTGACGAGGAGCGACACAAATTTCACAGCATCCTGCACTGGGGGCGGTCCCTCGCTGCCATAGAGTTTCTTACTCTTACCTAGAGGGAAAGCTGTGCTGCCGTCTGTGGGAGTTTACACGGAGTTTCCAGACGGCCAGTTCAGCCACCATGGGCGCTCAAAGCATCATGGGCCGGAGAGCTACCGAGTGCAGAACTACAACTTTTGGCCAAAACTAATGCAAAGATAAACGTTGTTCTACCGTAAATAATGCCCTAAGATTGAATATTGTGACTATAAATTGCAAAAAGAGAGCGAAGCAGCATGTCAGAGTGAGATCTATCCAATATAAGCGATGGCTCTTTCTCCTATTGGCTTAGTTTTGAGCAGCACAAATACCAATATTTCGCACTTAATAGGCAAACTTTGAAATAAAAAAAAATTTATGAAAATATTTATCGTTGTGCAATCACTTAAGGAAGGTTTTAGTGGCATTTCGAGAAACAGAAACCATTTATTGGCGACGTCTGCTTTTGCGCCTTCGCTACTATGGCTTTCGCGGTCTATATACGCGCCTTCAGATGATGATGATGACGAAAAAGAAACATCGCAGTAACGCCATTCCACGTACCCGAGAAAAACCGACTGTCCCGCAACAAGTAGCACACCGGCCCATGATTCTTAGCGCGCCCATGGTGGCTGAAGTGCAGCGCCCTCAGCTTTCCCTCTAGGTAGTGTAAAGAACTCTATGCTGGCTGCTGTCACGTGCCTTCACGTCACATGACGTCAATGCTAGATTGAGCGCGCGTCGGTCGCGGCAATGGCTGCCCCAGCGGAGTGCGAGTGTCATCTGCTTGTACGCTGCGCACAGCAATGTAGCTTAGGCCAAAGCTCGGACCTTTCGTAACAGACTAACCTTGCTCCGCCGGGTACTCCAATTACCGGTTCCAATGTCCTTTGCTCTTATTCTTTTCTCTTTGCGTGCATTCGTGACGGGGAACAAGGACATCTCGACCAATTTGATACCACTGGTTGGTTGCTTTGTGGGATTTAACGTCCCAAAGCGGCTCAGGCTATGAGAGACGCCGTAGTGGAGGACTCCGGAAATTTCGACCACCTGGGGTTCTTTAACGTGCACTGACATCGCACAGCACACGGGCGCCACTCCGTTTCGCCTCCATCGAAACGCAGCCGCCGAAGCCGGGATTCGATCCTGCTTCCTTGGGCACAGTAGTCGAGCGCCGTAACCGCTGCACCACCCCGGCGGGGCTGATACCACTGGTTCAACTTACTGAGATGAAGCCGACCTTGCATGTACCTTGCAGCGCTGGTTGTTTTTTCGTTAATTCCTGGCTCCTTCATTAAACTAGTATGCCAACATGGTTTCAGGTCGAAGAAATCGTCAACTTCAGCCGTCACAGAAAGTATGTAAAACGGCATCAGAGCAATGCATTGCTAATTCAATGAACAGAACAATGCCGCACCAATTTTTTTTAATTAGACTGCTCCAAAAAAGCTCACGTAATGCATTTTTAAAAGTTGTGCCAAACGTTTCTAAACAGTTCACGCGGATTGTGCCAACATGCTATATACTAAGGTCATTACTATGAGCTTTTGAGTAAATCATCTCCATAAATGTTTGTACGGTGTGGCACTGCATATGCCGGCGACTCAGCTGTAGTGTTTTCTGGCAAGCAGAATTATTTTAAAGCAGCGCATAGAATACGGACAGCTACAAAGAGGCAAACACACATTGCGCTGAACTTACAAGTGAGTTTTTTTTTTTTTTTTTTTAAGGTTTTTTTTTTTTTTTATAGAAAGCAGCAGATAAAAATTCGATAAACAGTCCCGTCACATGTCATAATATGTCATCCTCTCTCTTCCAAAAAAAAAGCCCTTTCCTTCGCTTGAAGTGTTAGGGAAGTGCTGCTTACGCATGTTTCTTTAGAATCTGGTATGTTTACTGCCTCGATATTTTCTCTTGCTATTTGGTTTCGGTTTCGGCTTATTAAGCACGGTTCACACTGGCAGCCCTGACAATGGCGGACAAGATTCCCATCCATTTCCTGTTCTAACTTTTTCTTGTGCTCACAGATCCTACCGTTTAAACAGCACCCCGTTAGACCAACGTATGTCTTTCCGCGTGTCAGCGGAATCCTATACACAACTGCTTTACTCTGTCCACGCTCGATTTCTCCTTGTGGCGCTGTTTTAAAATGATGATCCGCCAAATCGCTCAACAAGCCTCTCTGCTTAGGCAGAGTTACCATGTAAAATAAGCGATATGCAATAAATGAGTCAATGCCAGAAAATTACGCCAGATTTCTCGAACACAACATGTAATCACCACGCCAGACACTAAATATAAGTGTTTTATAGGTTTGTAGGCCACACGAAATAGCAGTCAGTAAAGCAGAAATTTCGGCGAGTTCAGTATTCATTTCGCTCAGAGTGCACCAAGATGGTTTGTTTTGTTTGTGTGGTTGGTTGGTCGCTTGGTTTTTGTCCCTTTCGTCTTTCGTTTCGTTTTGGTGGACTGCGACTGTGAGCGCAATACATTCAATCATGGCTGGCGGTACCGTGGCGTTCAGTAGTTCACAAACTATCAACGTTTGCTTAATCGTTGCGTCCCATTTTAATTTGGTTTCCTGCACTTTCTCAAGATTTCAGAAAATGAAGAATGTATTCGCTTATTTTACGGGGTTTTTTTTTGTGTCTCAACTTTTTTCTCATATTGTTTCTATGTATTACGAACGGACACGATCATGAGAATTGCTTAATACTGCTTTCCTGCACTAGTAACCAAAATTTCCTTAATTGCGCAGAACAAGATCTTGTTCTGAGCCTTTTTTTTTTTTTCTGCAATGATCTGGAATGAACGAGTAAACATCGGTTCTTAAATTTTCTGCGAAAATCCGTAATTTTCTTTGCGCGATATATCACTCCTGAAATATTCTTTAAAGGAGAAAATTTTCTGCATTGAACTTATATTACTTTGTGCAGGCCTGCATGTGCAGTATACATACAAGCATATGCATACTTGTTTATTAAAGGGCCTAAACTAGCCAAAGGATTATATAAATATTCCATACCTATTTTTCGCACATATTTGTTGCTAAAAAAATGAAATACAATAAAAGAAAACCACCAACCGGTCCTGGCTTTCATATGGTCGCTGGAGATTTTGAGCAGCAAGCGCCGTGGACATTTAGTCGCTCGCCTCTGCTGCCCCGCTGCGGAGAGCGTGTTGAGAAGCGTTTCTTTCAGTTTGGTTCGACGACCTCAGCTTTGGTTCTATGACATGAACTATAACACAGCACGCAAAGCCGAAAACAGAAAAAAAAGAAAAAAAAATGGCTGTGGCTTAGCTTGGTTAAGCCTGGTAATTGCGAAAGCAATAGCTATGGCTACGCCTAGGTTCAGCTGGTGGTGTAGCTGGTTGTGGTGCTTGTGGTTATGCTTATGGTTATGCAGTGATTTACTCTGGCCACGGCATATGGTTCAACTATTGTTTATCGCGGGATGCTACCTGGTTATTCTATGTATGACTAGTAGCGAGGCAAGGAGTGCCGTGGCTGCAACGATATACTTGGTTGTGGGTGAGGTTAAGGCAGAATGTACAACTGCCGCTCCGTCACTGGCTGCAACGGCATTCTTTACGCCAGCAGAAATGAAAGCATCCCTGGAGACTGCGTTGGTTCCACCTGCCGCTAGGCCACCTCCTATAGTATCCAACGTTGCACCCCCGGCGGTAGGAGCGGGGTTAGGCCGCGGTTGGTAGCTACCGCCTCGGGAGTTGACGGCGCGAGTTGGGGCCCCTGTTTTTGAGCAGCTGTGCTTGGCGGCGCGCCAAAGGTCACGCTAAAGGTCAATGGTAGCTACCGCCTCGCGAGTTGACGGCGCGAGTTGGGGCCCCTGTTTTTGCGCAGCTGTGCTTGGCGGCGCGCCAAAGGTCACGCTAAAGGTCAATGGTAGCAACCGCCTCGCTACGCGAAGGGCTGAAAATTGAAAGTAGTATTGCTTTCGCAATAAAAGGAAAGGCTGGTACCATACTTATGGGTGGTCGCTTGTGGAGATTCTTCAAGGCGCCGGAACAGGAAGGAAAGCGCATACACACATGTTCGCAATGCTCCACAAGCTGTACCGTGCTATTTCACGAAAGTGTAGTCAGCCCGTTCACCGGTTCTCAAACATGTTGTGTGGAAGACAGCTAATGAGCTTTGTCCGCCTATCACCCTCCCGTTTCCTCCCTAAAAGAAAAAAAAAAGGGGGGGGGGGGGGTTAGAGGACAACCCTGGTTCCAACGTCCTAGCTGGGCGAATAGTCGGCGCTCGTGCTCTCTGTTCTTTTTGAAAGCGTGCGTTCACGGACTCTCTCCGATTTTCTCGCGTCGCATTTTGTTCGTCGTGGAGTAGGTGACCACGGCGGCCTCGGCGATCTATCCAAGAGTACCTTCAAGACAATTATCTCGAAAACGGCTATTGGAGAGGGTACATAAAATCCTACGACGATCTAAATATTTTTGAAAGATCATTGGCCGCTGAAAATGTGAAGTATGCGCTGTACTGGGATGTATCCTCTGCTTATGTTCCGGTCAGCAAAACGGCTATTATGCGTACTTTATAAACAAATCACACTCCGCGTATGTCTACGTAAATGCGTGCTAAAATTCATAGGGTAAATTGAAGCGCAAACGAAGGACGATCCACAAAGAAGAGGCAAACACAAGGACAGGCGCCAACTAACAACTGCTTTATTATTCATGATAACGCATATATGTACCCTGAGCCGCCATGGTACGAGCAGAGCAAAACAAGCAAAAATCGATATCTCATTGAATGCTGGACACCAAGTCATTCAATGCAAATCGACAGCGCCGCGAGCACATGAACTTATATTCGGCTGCGTAAAGTGAAGCAGAAGTATTGCTAATGCAGTCTTCCGCTTTTTTCTTTATGTGAAAGGATTTCCAGTGCGAACCTAGCGCGATCATTTCTGCTTCTGCCCAGAATCGACGTATCAGAAAATCGCGGTGCACACCTGCAATCAAGAATGTGTGAAACGAGATGCAAACCTTTGTCATCTTTGTTTTTTACATTTCGCGCATGTTCCCTGTATCGCTCATTTTAATGCAGCGGCCTGTTTGCCCGATGTAGGTCCTTCCACGTGTAAGAGGGATGGCATAAACCACTCCAATAGTGCATGGTACGTAGCTGGTCTCGTGCCTGATTTGGCAGCCATACCTTCCATCACCGCACGTGCGGGAGTACAGCTTGGACCGCTTGTTCGGGGCAGAGAATGCCAGAGGGACACAATGCCTGGTGGCAACTTTCTTGAGGTGGTGAGACAGCTTATAAAGATAGCGCATTACCACTGGCCTGAACGTTTCACGTCCGGCCGTCCACTGCCTTGAAGTTGTGGTTTTTTGCTTCTGGATCAATGTCTCGGCAACGGCTGTCAAGAGCACCAGAGGGAAATCTGTCGCCAAAAGCCGGCGCACCTGATTATCAAAACTTGCTCGCATCTTATGCACAGAGGACTTTCTGAGGGACGATTCCATGCAGGAAGACGCAATGCCTCTTTTAACAATTTTAGAGTGTGCAAACTTAAAAGATAGAAGTTCTGTGTTTGCCTCTTCTTTGATGATCGTCTTTCGTTTGCGCTTCAATTTACCTTAGGAATAATGCACCAACTAGCCCCAACCGAAATGTTATTGGCGTGCTAAAAATTACAGCAAAGCTGGTCCTGAGAAATAACTACGTATGATTATTTCTATATTTGCCTTGATGCAGTCTAAATGTAACGAAGTTCTTCACCCTTGTACTTTATCAAAACTAGCGCCAAAAAAAAAATAAAAACTAATAATAAGCAGAAAGGCAGCACGGCAGCATGCATCATAGAAGCAGACGACACTCGCACTCAGCTGGCGCAGCTGCCGCCGCCGACAGGCCGCTCAGGGCGCGCTCGTCCAAGCGGTGAAGTAGTGGCAAGTGACAGCAGCGAGGGACCGCCCCCGGTGCAGGATGCTGTGAAATTTGTGTTGCCTGCTGATGAGGTGTGCGGGAGTTTGGCCGCAGAAATGTGATTATTGTGAAAATAAACGCTTTATCAAACACGGAATGTCGCTTTTTTTGAGTATACGATTTACTCTCGGATCGCAATGTAGGTGTTTTCTCCCTGAAGCGAAATGTGTGTAAAAAAAAAAATAAAAAATAAACCATTCCGCTGGTATATTAGCGGGCATTGCGAGGATCTTCGTTCGTTCGAGCACGTCAAATCCATGTGCGATGCATGCTTTCTAAATGTATCAGAGTAGCGTTGGATCGAACCCATTCGCGATTTTAACACAAGAGGCAGCGTCGCTTCTCTGATGTACCTCGCCGTGCGGTTATTTCCGCTCGCTGATGCAGTTGCTTTCGAATCGAGTGATCCGCGGCGGCTTTCGCGCCGCTTCGTCGTTCTATGCATCTCGAGCTGGGCGTCGCGTCGCGCCGCACTTTTCGACACGCGAAAATCGCAGAGAAAAAACAAACGCCGCACGTATCCCCGGCTTTATGGTGATGCACAAAAGAGCTTTATGAGAAGCTGCTGTTATAAACACTATGAGACATTTATTTTCAATTGTTTTGAAACCTCCCGTGCATATTTGTCCATCAGCATAAAAGACAGCAAACGTCTCGCAAATTTTGAAGCAAGCTTGTTAAGCATATTTTCTCAGTTCGCATGAACAGTCTTAACATCGTCCACTTGAAGCTTTATATTACGTTCGATAAACTGGCTTTGGGAGAGAAAGTCTATACTTTCCAAGCAAGTTCGAACACAGAGTCCATTTTTCTTAGGCGGGATCAATGTGAAGTTCGGAAGCGTGATCTCATGAAATCTTTAAAATGCTGTCGCATTTCAAGATCACCACCAAACGAACTATCGAAAACGCTGCTTTGTTTTGAACATCTTAATTCAATTTATGAAGTTATATTACTTACTTCACATACAAATAACTATAGGAACACTCAGCCGTAGCAGTTACGACAGATGCACCAATTACTACTTTTTTTTTTTTAATCTGCACCGGTAACAGTTTCACTATAATAAACCCCTTTCTATCTTGATGAACAACAGAGGACGTGAATTAAGACGATGATACCACTGCATCGTTGATTCCATTTCTTTCAGCTTCACTCTCTCTCGAATCTTTCCATATCCTTAGCGCTGTCCAGCTAGCCGGTTTTCTTCGTTTCTTCCGTATCCCTTTATGTCAGCGTTTCCTTGGACGCATTTGCCGCCCTGTTGAGAATGGCCGGGCGCAGGCCTAATGGCCACCGGGTCCGTAATTGGGGAACAACGACGTTAGAGCCGCGACGCCACGACTTTACGAGGTTAGCGGCGGCGGCCAGCGTCGCCGTCCCTAATGAATATCGTAAAAGAGGCGCGCACCTATTGCGCGGGCAGGCGGCTTATGAGGGGGCAGGGCTGCACGCGCACTGCGCCTCCTTCATGAGGTAATCTGACGCGAGCCCAATTACGGGCGCGGGTAATTAGCGTTTTGTTATGAGCGAGCGCCTGCGTGTGAGCGTGGCTATACTGCGCGCGCAGCGCGGTGCTCGGCTCCAGATGGGTTTTGGCGCCGCTCTTGCTACTGTCCCGAGCGCCAGCTTCTTTGTAATTCCTCGCGCTCAAGCTTCTTCCCCACTGCGGCGTGTCTCTGTACGCCCCGGCGCCCGCACAGCCGGGCCTCATTTCCGAGCTCTAGATTTCGTCCCTCGGTGATAAAAAGAATCGCGGAGAGCAGGGACGAGCAAAGAAAGCGCTTGCGAGTGAGGCCTGACGGCTTATGAAGCTTTACACTGCGGTCCTTGAAAGTTCTACGGGTACCCTGCCTCGTCCATTCATCACTTAATCTTACTAAATTAGATAATTCTCTGTTTGTTTAGCTGCTCAATAGCGAAGCAATGCGAATCAATTAGCCGCAGATGTCTAAAGAAGAGCAGGTATGCCATGTCATAGATCCGGGCTCCATAAGTGAGCTGCTTATTTTGTCCACATTGCAGAAGCTTTTATAGATACGCTTTCTTCGTCTGTAGAGCGGTTGTTAATGCTCTGCATCCTTGACACCTCGTGCATGTTTCAGAGACTATGTCGATGTTCTTTGTCGCTGTTATTCTTTCCTGGACGCCGAGGACATTCATACGGAAAAGTCACGTCGCACGAGTACCTGATATGGGCGAAGTATTCCTAACATAAGATCATGGATGTTTAGCACATGACCACTTGAACACTTGGTGCTAGACCCAGGAATGTCCCTTGAATGCCCGCGCAGAAAATCCTTTCCCGCCCTAAGGACATGGGTAGTTGAAAAAAAAAAAAGAAAAAAGAAAGCTTTCTAATTTTCCGGTAGGTGACCACGAAAAGTATGCAGGCAAAAAAAAATAATAGTTACCGGCATACATGTGTCTTTAAAAATCCCTCAATCCTACCGTCATCCGACCAAAGAGCAATCATGAGCCACAAACCGTATAAATGGAACAAACCTGACCATGTAACACAATTAACTACTCAGCGCTCTGGGTATATCGGCCAAAAACATGCCTTCTGACATGTTTTGCCCAGTCATCTCACCTTCCGTTGCAACCAGAAGCGAACAGCCATTTGGGCCAATATATCTCACTGCACTAAAAACCCCTAACGGCGCGAACGGTAAAAGAACTGCACGCAACAAGCTGCAAATATACTTCATAAAAAAGGGCCTGATCATCAGATTCACGATGTACAGTCGTGAGCTTAAGAAAGAGAACTCGACTTCAGACTTCTGTAGACAGTCTCCTAATAATGTTTTCTCTGGTCAGGTTCTCAAGCAAGATTCCGTATGACCTTGGTAGCGTTTGTACCTGTGTTTTAACAAGCAGTTTCTTTCTTTCTTTTTTTTTCAAAATTCAACACAGTTCGGTAAACCCCCACAAAAGCGTGGAGAGAACGCCTTCGGTCATGAAACGCATCCTGGGGGTCTTATGTACCAGCAGCAAGAAGATTAGGACTTTGCCGGCTATGCTTGTCACTCTGAGGACCGTCGCTCACGAGCCCACAGGTTTTGTGCCTGCGGAATTGGTTTATGGTATAGATTCGCGTTCGCCTTTGCCACTACTGCGTGAGGGCTAGGAAGCCAAAGCAGAGAACCCTTTGCTAATGGTGTATGTAATCGCACAACTAAACTTCCTCCATAGAACTCGAGAGCTGGTTGAAGCAAAGCTTGAGAAAGCTTGGACTCGGGATAACGTTTACTATGACAAAAACAGTTGCCTCCGAGAATTGGGAAAAGGCAAGATGCTATTCTTAAGATATGCCAGGGCAAATAAATTGCAAGTGCAGCGGGAGGGGCCAGCGACGATTCTTCAGAAGCTATCTGAGACAAACTATGTCGTAAAAGTTCCTGGACGGAGCCTTGCGTGGAAAGTGTACAAGTCGTCAGCATCGCACTAAATCAACCAGAGGAAGTTCAGGCTCATGTTCCTGACTTGGGGAAAACCGATAGTGTTGACAGCCAGAAATCTTGGAGGTTATGACTGGTGCTACCTTAAAAGGGGGAGAAGTTGTTATACGTTATTCGGCTGATAACACCCTCTTTCAGGCGGAATATATCGTTGCCTTCCTATTCATGATGACGCGTATGAAAAACCCTGATATCGGGGGCAGTATCGCCACGGCAGAGCGCTGCGTCACTCTTTCCTGCCTGAGGCCCTATTTTCGACACACATGGCCGCCGTTCGACGCCATGTTGTTTCTCTGATTGGTTGTCAAAAAAGTCAAGTGTTTCAAATTTGTTCCGCGAAATTGCGGTCTGTCGGAATGGCTTTTTGCGGTGAGGTAAAAATGACGTGAGCGTGAAAACGGATATTTAGTAGCGCTATTCATGATGCCTGGGCGGTATTTATAAGTAATTGTGGAGGGAGAATGAAGGTATAGATGATAGAGAGGAAATCCCTTACGCTTGTATTACGTGTGGGGTGAAATGAATTGCCCACTGTCAAGAGCCGCCTCCTGAAACCTGATTGGTTGCGCTGAGTGGTGGGAAATACCTCATGCCTAAATATTATATGATGATGTCAAAATGACGTTTTATTATGTAAAGGATGTGCAGCCATTGCTGTAAATGACTAAAGTTGGGCGCCACATTTCGGACCCCTTCAGGCGGTCGAGTAAAAGAACATGGCGAATTCGAAGCGGCATATAGGCGGCTGTTAGCTCACCGCAGTTTGGTAGATAGTTTGGTGGGCGGTGAAGTAAGCTGAGACATCTTGTTGTAACAGCAGAAAGCTCTGAAACGACGTCATAAGGGTACTACTTTTCAGCTGAGCAACTTTTTGGAGGATTAATAATGAAGGCGCAAATTTACAGGCGCACGAGGGTCTTAGCTGCCCCCCGTCGCAAACGCTTTGCCCTCATAGAGAAACCATTGATCCACGCATTTGTTTCCAAGTGCAGCAATGGTGACCTGCCAATTCAAGCGGTTGATATGCACAAGACGAGGCATTTCAGAGAGAACCGCGTTGCTTTCTAATTATCTGTCTGGACGGTTCGGGAGTACAACTTGAGGGGTCCTTCTTTGCAACTGAACGAAAAAAAAAAATAAAAGACGAGATGTGAAAGAAAAGACTGGGCACACAAATAAAATACGAAAAAGAACAATGGGTGTATTAACTATTAACAGCTCAATTACAAATACACTTCGTTTCGGCTGTACATGAAGTTCGCGCTACAGGCAGTGAGGGATCCCCAAAGACTGCCTTAAACTGTCGCCCTAAACACTGCCTTTTTTTGTACAGCACTATTCACTCACTGCATTGTTAATTACCTGAAGAGCCTTCCCACAGTGTGT